>CAUYPK010076862.1:0-33963 GCA_963574355.1 Loris lydekkerianus
TTGTGATGTGGGCTACTCTTACTGGAGTTAGATGGTATCTCAGAGTAGTTTTGGTTTGCATTTCTCTGATGATTAAAGATGATGAGCATTTTTTCATGTGTCTGTAGGCCATGTGCCTGTCTTCTTCAGAGAAGCTTCTGTTCATGTTTCTTGCCCACAATGAAATGGGATCACTTGTTTTTTGCTTAGTAATAAGTTTGAGTTCTCCATGGATTCTGGTTATTAGACCTTGGTTGGTAGTATAAATTGCAAAAAATCCTTTCCCATTCTGAGAGCTGTCTGTTTGCTTTACTTAGTGTGTTCTGGGCAGTGTAGAAGCTTTTTAATTTGATCAGATCCCAATAATGTAGTTTTGATGTTGCTTCAATTGCCTCAGGTGTCTTCCTCATGAAGTATTCTCCCAGGCCAATTTTTTCAAGCATTTCCTCTGCACTCTCTCTAAGAATATTTATAGTTTCATGTTTTAAGTTTAAGTCCTTTAACCAGTAAGAGTCAATTTTTGTTAGATGAGAAAGGTGTGGGTCCAGTTTCAATCTTCTACAAGTTGCCATCCAATGCATCCAGCACCCTTTATGGAATAAGGAATCTTTCCCCCAAGTTATATTTTTAACAGGCTTATCAAAAATCAAATGATGATGAGTGTCTGAGTTCACGTCTTGGACTTCAATTCTGTTCCATACATCTACCTCTCTATTTTGTGCCAGTGCCATGCTGTTTTGATCACTGTCGATTTATAGTATAGTCTGAAGTCTGGAAGCATGATTCTTCCCAATTTGTTTTTATTTCTGAGTAATGTCTTATCTATTTAAGGTTTTTTTCTGTTTCCACATAAAGCAAAGTACTAATTTTTCCAGGTCTTTAAAATATGACAGAGGTGCTTTAATAGGGATCACGTTAAATCTGTAGATTGCTTTAGGTAGTATAGACATTTTAACAATGTTGATTCTTTCCAGCCATAAGCATGGTATATTTTTCCATTTGTTAACATCTTCAGCAATTTCTGTTCTCAGAGTTTCATAGTTCTCTTTACAGAGATATTTCATGTCCTTAGTTAGATACACTCCCAGATATTTCATCTTCTTTGGGACTATTGTAAAGGGAATAGAGTCCTTGATTGTTTTTTCCCTTTGACTATTGTTAGTGTATATAAAGTCTACAGATTTATGAGTGTTAATTTTGCATCCTGAGTCATTACTATATTCCTCGATCACTTCTAGGAGTTTTGTAGTTGATTCCCTGGGATTTTCCAGATATATAATCATATCATCTGCGAAGAGTGACAATTTGATCTCCTCTGGTCCTATTTGGATCCCCTTAATTGTCTTCTCTTGCCTGATTGTGGTGGCTAAGACTTCCATTACAATGTTAAAAAGCAGTGGTGACAGTGGACAACCTTGCCTGATTCCTGATCTGAGTAGAAATGATTTCAATTTTACTCCATTCACTATGATATTGCCTGTGGGTTTGCTGTAGATGGCCTCTATCAGTTTAAGAAATGTTCCTTCTATACCTATTTTCTTAAGCATTCTGATCAAGAAAGGATGCTGGATATTGTCAAAAGCTTTTTCTGCATCAATTGAGATAATCATATGGTCTTTGTTTTTTAATTTGTTTATGTGATGTAGTATATTTATGAATTTACATATATTGAACCATCCTTGGGACCCTGGAATGAAAGCCATCTGGTCATGGTGTATAATTTGTTTGATGTGTTGTTGGATTCTGTTTGCTAGGATCTTATTGAATATTTTTGCATCAATAGTCATTAGAGATATAATTAGAGTCTACAATTTTCTTTTCTTGTTGGGTCTTTTCCTGGTTTGGGTATCAGAGTGATATTTGTTTCATAGAATGTGTTGGGAAATATTCCTTCTTTTTCTATGTTTTGGAAAAGATTAAGTAATATAGGTACTAGTTCCTCCTTAAAGGTTTGGTAGAATTCTGATGTGAAGCCATCTGGTCCCGTGCTTTTCTTTTTGGGGAGATTTCTTATAGTTGATGCTATCTCAGAGCTCATTATAGGCTTGTTCAACATTTACACTTCTTTCTGGGTAGCTCTATGAGGGTGGCATTTTCCAAGTATTGATCTATTTCCTTCAGATTTTCATACTTCTGAAAGTAGAGTTTTACGTAGTATTCATTAAGGATTTTTTGCATTTCTGAGGAGTGTGTTGTTATTTGGCCTTTATCATTTCTGATTGATGAAATTATGGATTTTCCTCTTCTACTTCTGGTTAGCCAAAGGTTTATCTATTTTATTGACCTTTTCAAAAAAACCAACTCTTTGATTGGTTGATCTGTTGTATGATTCTTTTGCTTTCAATTTCATTTAGTTCTGCTCTAATTTTAGTCATTTTTTTTCTTCTGCTGGGTTTAGAGTTGGAAAGTTCTTCCTTTTCCAGTTGCTTGAGATGTCCCATTAAGTTATTGACTTCCTCTCTTTCCGTTCTCTTAAGGAAGGCTTACAACGCTATAAATTTTCCTCTTAGGACTGCCTTTGCGATATCCCAGAGGTTCTGATAGTTCATTTCTTCATTACTGTTTTGTTCCAAAAATTTGGTAATTTCCTTCTTAATCTCATCTAAGACCCAGCTATCATTCAGCGTAAGGTTATTTAGTTTCCATGTTTTTGTATGCATGTGGAGATTCCTGTTGTTACTGAGTTCAACTTTTATTCCATGATGGTCCAAGAAAATACAAGAAATAATTTCTATTCTTTTGAATTTGCTGAGGTTAAATTTGCTGTGACCTAAGATGTGATCAATTTAGGAGGATGATCCATGGGCTGATGAGAAGAATGTGTATTCAGTTTTATTAGGATGAAATGTTCTGTAAATGTCTATTAGATGTAAATGTTGAATGGCTAAGTTTAGTTCTAAAATTTCTTTGCTTAGTTTCTTTTCTGAAGATCTATCCAACACTGCCAGAGGAGTGTTAAAGTCTCCAACAATTATGGTGGGGGGGGGGGAAATCAAGTAGCTCATGTCAGTTAGAGTTTCTCTTATAAATTGAGGTGCATTCTGGTTGGGTGTATAAATGTTGATAATTGAAATCTCATCATGCTGAGTGTTGCCCTTAACAAATAAGAAGTGACCGTCATTATCTTTTCTTACTTTAATTGTTTTAAAGCCTATTGTATTTGCAAATAAAATTGCAACACCTGCTTTTTTCTGATTTCCATTTGCCTGAATTAGAGGTGACCATCCCTTCACCCCAAGTCTATGTTTATCTTTTAAGGTAAGGTGAGATTCTTGAATGCAGCAGATGTCTGGCCTGAGTTTTTTTTTTTTTAATCCAATCAGCCAACCTGTGTCTCTTTAGAGGGCAATTTAAGCCATTCACATTAATTGAGAGTAATGATAAGCCAGACAGAGTTTGGGAGTATCGAATTTTTCAAAAGTCCAGTGGACATTTTTAATCCTTTTGTCACTATGGAAGTTGGAATTTGATCAAACATTTCTGAGTGAGTTTACTTTGGTGGTGGAGGTTGTTCATTATGGAGGATAGGTCTAAGAATATCCTGAAGAGCTAGTTTAGTTATGGCAAATTTCTTCAACATGTGAATGTCATTAAAGTATTTAATTTCTCCATCATAGATGAAATTCAGTTTAGCTGGATACAGGATCCTAGATTGAAAGTTATTTTGTTTAAGGAGATTAAAGGTTGATGACCACCCTCTTCTGGCTTAAAAGGTTTCAGCAGAGAGATCTGCAGTCATTCTAATGTTCTTCCTCTTGTACGTAATAGTTTTCTTACATCTTACAGCTTGAAGAATTTTCTTCTTTATATTAACTTTAGCAAAGTTAATTGTAATGTGTCTATGAGAATTTTTATTTGGGTTGAGTTGTGCCAGTGTTCTAAAACTGTCTGCTATCTGAATTTCAGAATCTCTTGGCATGTCTGGAAAGTTCTCTTTAATTTTTCATGAGGCAAAGCATCTGCATCTTTCACAGCAACCTCATCACTTTCAGGTATTCCTATAAGGCAAATATTAGATCTCTTCAAATTATCTCAGAGCTCTCTGAGAGAATGATCCATTTTTTTCCTCCACTTTTTTTCCTCTTTGAGCATTTGGGAGTGTTCAAAAGCCTTGTCTTCAATGTCAGAGATCCTTTCTTCTGCCTGATCCATTCTGTTACTGAGGGATTCTACTGTACTTTTTAGATCTTTACGGGCTGTAAAATCTTGCTTCAATGTGTCAAAATCTTTGGTCATTTTGTCTTTAAATTCATTGAATTATTGAGACATCTTTTGAATTTCTGCTTTGAATTCTAATTCCATCATTTCCTCCATTCTGTTGATCTTATTTGCTATCCAAACTCTGAACTCAATTTCTGACATCTCAGCCATTTGTTTGTGAATGGGATCTTGTGCAGTGTCTGCTTTATTGTTTCTTGCGGGAGTTGATCTATTCTGATTATTCATGTTGCCAGAGTTTTTCCGCTGATTCCACCTCATGACTGTTTTTCACTGTAGGTTAGGTGGTCAGGTAAGGTGAAATTGGATTGGGGTTTCCTGGAGTTGTGGTTAACCAGCCCTTTGTTAAGGATCTGAGACTGATGACTGC
The DNA here is from genome assembly GCA_963574355.1 of Loris lydekkerianus. Classification (NCBI taxonomy): domain Eukaryota; kingdom Metazoa; phylum Chordata; class Mammalia; order Primates; family Lorisidae; genus Loris; species Loris lydekkerianus. Next base: position 4,568 of record CAUYPK010076862.1, read on the forward strand.
AGCTTTTTCCCCTTTAGTTTTGCAAAGAACCTGTACAGTATTACAGTCTGAGGCTGAGGAAACCTGCTTGGTATGGTGGAGTTAGGTGGCTCTGTCTTGTATACAGCTGGTTCTTGTCCAATCCTGGTGGATCAGTGACTCTGATGAAGTCTTAGCTGTAGAAAACCTGAAGATTGCTTTCTTGGAGTCACAACTTGCTCCAGCAGAGGTGGCCTGCAGCTATCTCACTTCTCTCTCAGCTTGGCTCCCAGTCCTCAGCTTAATTGGGTACTTTCTGGACGTTATTCTTCCCTCTGGACAGAATCTTCTGTCGGAGGCTGCTTCCAGTCAGCCATCTTGCCTCCTCCTCATTTCCAAGCTTCAGGGATGTCCCAGTGTCCTCCCTACAAATCTATGAGTACTTGCGGGTCACAGGGTGACAGAGGGTGCTGCAGAGACACCTAGATGGTTCTAGAGTAGCAACAGTTGAAAAGGGAACCACAGATCAGCGTAGAGTTCAAGAGACCCTTACAGACTGTGCTATCTAGCTTTTTACAAATGCACAGAAAAACTTGAGCTTGCCCAAGCAGCCTTGCAGGGGTCCTCAAACTATGGCCCGTGGGCCACATGAGGCAGCATGATTGTATTTGTTCCCATTTTGTTTTTTTACTTTAAAATATGATATGTGCAGTATGCATAAGAATTTGTTCATAGTTTTGTTTTTTTTTAACTATAGTCCAGCCCTCCAACCGTCTGAAGGACAGTGAACTGGCCCCCTGCATCTAAAGTGTATACCAAAGATGGAACTGCAATTTTTACCTTGCGTGATTTGGTTTTATGAGCTCTAGATGAACTCCTTTTTTTGTTTTTCAAATTTCTAGGATTATTTTTTATTTATTTTTAAATCATGACCAGCACATCTTCACATTTAAGAACCATTGATACTAAACACTCAAGAAAGGGAAAAAGGTCAGTTTCAGTCATAGCACCAAGGTAGAAGTTATACTTTTTTTAATAAGAGGACACCAAAAGTATCCAATGTACTCAGCCCTACTATGAAGCTAAATTATAGCTTTCACATGAAGGCTATAACCCAACTATAGCACAAGACTATGGGGAAAGGGCCAAGGAAGAATAAGGGAGGGGGGAGGTTCTGGTGGAGGGAGGGCAAGGGGTGGGGCCACATCTATGGTGCATCTTAGAATGGGTACAGGCAATTGCACTAATGTACACAGCTATGATTTAAAATAAAATAAAATAAAATAAAATAAAATAAAAAAAGAGAAGGACACCACCATAGTGTACATTTCTGGACCATGTACACACAGTCAGTCTTCACATACCATGGCCTGGATGGCAATGCTAGATTTTCTTTTCTTTCTTCTTCTTTCTTTCTTTCTTTCTTTCTTTCTTTATTTTTACATGAGTTAATTTTTTTTACAATAAAAATTATTCTAAAAAATAATTGTAAAAAGTATTACAATTTAAATGCAGTTTTTACTTTCTTAAAATGTGTACTCCAGAAGTGGCTTTAATCATTTGCTTCCTCAAATGACAAAAATGTATTTTTTAATGGTGTGCAATGTTAAGTAGATTTGAGATACCAGAATTTCCTTGGCCAAATGTAGAGGAAGGAATAAAAAGATTTAAGGAGGTAAGAAAACTTGAATGGATTTATTATATTGACTCTCACTTATCCTCTATTGTCTCCCACAGGTGCCCAGGAGATACTTCTTTCACCTAAGCTTTGAAAAGGTCATGTAGAGGTGTTAGCTCTCTAGCGTCCACCATCTAAAGACTAGGGATAAAATAGAAAATGATGCTATTGAAAGAAGCTCCCTGATTTTAACAGAAATGATGTTATCCCTGAGTAGAACAAACCAAATTGCAGTATCTCAGCAACAGAAGCAAGGCAGGTATCGTTGCTGTAACTGTAAGACTGCAGTGGTATTCAGAAGGAATGTATTTTTGATAATGGCAAATTGACCATGAAATTTTTTAGGACTTATACAGAAGGCACTCATAGGAATGACTAGGACTATCGTGCTGCACATAGCTATTAGAAACATCTACACTGTAGTCTGCAAAGTTCTGAGGATTAAGTTCACAAACTTATCCTAGAAAAAGTGCTATAGATCTCATGGCTGAATATTGCTGTGGTCACCTTTGAAGTACTCCTCTTGGGAAGCTATACGTGGATGCCAGTGTGTATAGTACTCTTCAAAGCAATTTTGGAATTAATTTTTCTGGAATAGGCATAAGAACTGCCATCGTATTACCCTTGATGTCCTGAATGCCATCAAAATGTCTTCCTTTCAGTATTTCCTTTGTCTTTGGGTAAAGAAAAAAGTCAATAGGGGCAGATGAAGTAAGTAGGGAAGCTGTTCCAATATAGTTATTTGTTTACTGGCTAAAAACTCTTTCATAGACAGCGCTGTGTGAACTGGTGCATTGTCATGAAGCAAGAGCCATGAGTTATTGGCCAACATTTTCAGCTAAGATTTTCCTAGCTATTTCCCTATCAATATTTACTTGGTTTTCTATGCTTCCCACAGTCAACTGACAATTTTGACACACAGTTTGATAAGTTTTGCAATGTTTTCATCATTTCTGCTCACTACTGGTTGCCCTGACCTCTCTTCATCACTGATGTTTTCTCTCCCCTCAGAAAAACATTTCCTGTATTTGTAGTCTGCCATTTTTTTTCATGGCATTATCCCCATAAACTTGGACTAATATGTTCCAGTTTTCACTTCCATTCTTGTCAAGTTTAACAAGAAACTTTATGTTTATTTGTTGCTCTAATTCAATTTCCAACACTATCATGATAGCACATGAAAATACACAACAGTAATGAATGCCACTCAGCAAGACACTGTCACATGTCAACATGAACACAGCTGTGAGACACTGATATAACAGGATTATGAAACCTTACCAAGCTGTTTGTACAGTGCTGCCAACATAAGTACATGGTGGCAAGTTGGCGAACTTAATTGTCAGACCTTGTATATAGACGGTGTCTCTTGGAGCACAAAACCCCACTGCAATGAGAATGTGTCCCCATGAATTGGACCAAATGGTGATCCTGTTATAACTAAAACATATTAAGAATTACAGCTAATCTCTAGACCTGAGACTTGCACAGTCCCTAGGATCTGTGAGAAAAAGAAGGGGTCACATCAAAGGCACACTCTATAAATCGTTCTCTTTACTTTCTGCAAGGGATCTGTGGACATTTACTAATGGTTGGCCCCATTTCTTTCCTCATCTCCATCTACAACCTTCCCCTGAGTTTGGCTGAACATATGACTTGGCATTAGCCAGTGTCTTATGGGTGGAAGTGATGTTATGTCAGTTCTGAGCCTAGGCAGGTATTTGCACATGTCTGCTTGACTTCTACTTCCATCATTGTCATGAAAACATGTACCAGCTAGTTCACTGAGCTGAGGAAAAAGTGCAATGGAGCAGACCTGGGTCAGTAAACCAACAGCATGGGTCAGTAGTACCCTCAGCTGAACTATTGACATGTGAGTGAACCCAGTGGAGATAAGCAGAGGCTTCACACAACCCCTTTCATTCCCTACCAGTAAAAAAGGACCCCACCCAAAGGGACTGTTTGGAGTTTTGAAAGTAACATATGGACTTTGAGAATGCTTCTTTATCCTATTTAATCCAGCCTAGAGCACCTGACCCACAGATGTGAGCAATAATAATTGTGGTAAACCACTGAATGTTGAGGTTATGCATCACACAGAAACAGCTGATCAATACTGTATCTATATACTGGCTAAAGGGTAATACCCAGGGATTATTGGACACTGACTCTTAGCATATTTGAAAATCCATTCCTTGGAATTCCATTATGATCCACCAATCAGAACAATTGCTTATAGAGGTTAGGAGTTTTGTCTTGAGTCTGCTTCATGACAGTTTCACCCTCTTGTTATTTTTTCAGTTCTTTTATGGACATATTTGACATTGTAGAAATACCTGTGTTGCCTTCTTAATCTTTGGAATGAGAACATTTATGCAGGAAAGGCCAAACAGAAGCCTCTGGAACTCCTTTCCTTGCAGAATTAGCAAAACTATATCCCTGGAGAAACTGGATGACAGTAATGATTCCCTCATATTTCCATTAACCTTTCTGGCCCAGGTAAAATGGATGAATCTTGGAGAGTAACATGGGATTGTCGGTAAATATGATCAGGTAGTGATTTCAATTACAACCCCTATTCTTGATGTGGTCTCTTTAACAAATCAAATCATCACAGCCTCTAGCAGTTAGAATGTGGCTATTTATCTGGTAATCACTTCTTTCTCCCTCTATCTTTGTAAGAAGAGAACTCCAGAAAGTGTTTGCTTTCACCTCATGAAACATGATTACATTTAAAACATTTTTTAAATTTATTTTTATTTTTTTATTAACTCATTTGTACATAGGTCATAAATACATTTATGCCATTATGGGATTCAATGTGTTGATTATCTGTACAATTTTGAGTGCTTTCATCTTTGTAATCAACATAGCCTTCACCTCATTTACCCAATTACAGCATTAAGACATTTGTGCTCTACACCTGATAGATCCAACTTGTACTTGCAATGTGCTCCATAGGTGTGGTCCCCCTCTAACCCTCCCTCTATGAACCCATCCCCCTCCCCTCCCTTCTCCCTCCCCTTCCCTCCTTCATCCTAGGCTATAGTTGTGTTTCATTTTTCATATGCAAGTGTGAGTGATTATAAATTGGTTTCACATACATTTTAAATTTTATCTTACTTTTTTAGAGATAGGGTCTCAGTATGTTGCCTAGGCTACAGTGCAGTGGGTATTCACAGGTACAGTCACAGTACATTACAGCCTCAACCTTCTGGACTCAAGTGATCATCCCACCTCAGGCACCGGAGTAGCTGGGACTATAGGTATGCATCACAGTGCCTGGCTTATATTTTTACTGATCTATTTCAGCTCTCCAGGTCTGGATTACCATTTAGTCTGCAGAAATCTTTACCATCTCACCATCTCATAATCTCACAATCTCATAATCTCACACAACACCACACTGACCAACTACTTTGGTGGGGTATGCTCATAGGACTAGGTTACTAGATTTCAGTGAGTGGAGATAGACTCCCCTGAAAAATCTAAGTAACTGAGACCTCACTGAAATGTCTGGGGGTCAGATAGTCTTGAGCTTCTCAGCACATCTCTTGAAGTATGATAGGAGAATTGCTACACCTTTTCCCCAAATAGAGACTTTCCCACAAGGTCATAAATAAGATAGATAGATAGATAGATAGATAGATAGATAGATAGATAGATAGATAGATAGATAGATAGATAGAAAAATCACTTGATGAACCTCTTTGGATTTTGTAAGCAAAATATATCACACTTGTGATTCAATCTATTTAATGAAAAGTACCAGTTTTGAAGGGTTCTCAGTTTCAAGAGAACTTTCTAGCTTTAGGCTGTAGCATCAGTTATTGTGTTTAGCCTTTATAATCAGTAACCCGAGATTGAGTTGCTGTTTTGGAGCCTGTGGCAAGTCCCAGTAAGAGAATCACAATATAGGTGCCTAGGGCTTTAGATCTATGAGCAATGTCATAAATTATCTATTCTACATTTGAGAAGGGTCTTGCTTATCCTGTGACCCCTATTAGAGAATGAATGAATACATTACCTTGAAAATGCAAGGGCTTGAGATCTTGGCTGGCCATCACATGCGTTTTATCTTATCTAACAAGATTTAAAGCTGCTTATATCCAGAAGCACCCCAATGTCACCTGAAGAGATACGCAGAAGAGTGAAGTGAAGCTGTTCCTGAGCCACTAGTAAACGACATGAGCAGACAGGTGCCTCAGTATCTGGTGCTTCTATCATATTACCATCATCCTATTGACCCACATGCATGACCTTGTGGGAAAGTCTCTATAACCAACTGTCAGATGAGGAAACCATGAAAGTCTGACTTACAGATGGTTCTGGAAAATGACCTCAGCCAGAAGCAGACTGCTCTAGAATTAACTCACTCAGCTGTGGTGTGAAGATAGCTTGAATCCTGGATTTGGAGGCTGCAGTGAACTATGATGACACCACTGCATTTTAGCCCAGGAGACAGAATGAGACCCTGTCTCAAAAATAAGTAAATAAAACAAATAAATAGTAAGCACAAATCCCTTCACATTGTGATCCTCTGCAAATATGCCAATGCCTTCCCATTGTTTTTCAGAAAATGTTTATAAAGTGGAGCGAGGTCTTCAGAACTCTCTGCCCCTACTCCTCTCATGCTCCACTCCCCCGTACTCTTTCTCCTTCAGCAGCAAGACCTTCTTACAGTTGCTAAAACTCCGTCTGCCGACCCTGCCCAGTGATTTTCCCGGAGGTTTGTGACCCCTCTTTCATATAACTCATGCTTATTCTTTAGAGTTTGCCTTAAATGTCATTTCTCAGAGAAGCTATTCATGACTCCATCAATAATTTATGCTTTCCGCGACTGTCTCCATGATTAGTCTTGGAGATCAAAACTAATGTTAAGGAGACACTCGGTAATATGTCAGGGTGTTATGTTCAATACTCTGTCTTCCCAGTTGTAAATTTCAAAGATACAATGTAATACATACTCTTACAAAATAAAATAAACATTTTGAAAAATACTTGTTAACACTACAGTATTTTCCTAAATTTGATAGTAAATGCATTGAGTGTTATCTGATAGCATTTAACCTACTCAGAAAGGCTTCTTTGAATGAAATTAAATATTGCCATACATACTGTACCTCACCCAAATTTTGTTTTCATTTGCAAGTGCAATATGTTGACTAGGTACTCAGTATTATAAAGACTAGAGAGGTAATAGAGAGTCAATCCATTCTTTAAGAAATTTAGTATTTAGGCCAGACCCAGGGGCTCACGCCTGTAGTCCCAGTACGTGGAAGGCCGAGGTAAGTGTATTGCCTGAGCTCACAGGTTTCAGACCAATCTGAGTCAGAGCAAGACCCTGTCTCAGCTTTTCTCTAGCTGGGCATTGGGGTGGGTGCCTATAGTTTCAGCTACTTGGGAGGCTGAGGCAAGAGAATTGCTTGAGCCCAAAAGTTTGAGGTTGCTGTGAGCTATGACACTATGGTACTCTACCAAGGGTAACAAAGTGAGACTCTGTCTCCAAAAAAAAAAAAAAAAGAAAAAGAAAAAAAAAAAAGAAAGAAAGAAACTTAAGATGTATTTAGTTAGATAGGCTTTTCTATATATAGAAAACAAGGAATGGGCCAGCTTTTAAAATACAAAACTAAATGCTTTAAATTGTGTATTCCTCAAGTCCTGCACTTGCTATCTGAGAGTGAGAAGGTTTAGGACACATTGGTAGGAATACCAGCCACTCAGAGAAAGGACGCCAGAGATAGAGGTAACTAATTAGGTAGGTTCATTAATTATCTAGAGGAGCTAGAAGCAAAAGGAAGGAAAAGATAAGCACACCAAATTGCCGGAGGAAAAAAGCTGGAGATGACATAGATACACAGCAAAATCTACTGTGTCGTCAGACGCAAATAAGGAATGTGGAGGAAAAGCCAGATGTCCTGAGGGGTGTCAACACAAGAATGCCCTTAGAGAAAGGGCAAGATGGCCAGGAGGCCAGAGCATTTGGGCTGTGGATGGGAAGAGGGTGGACTGCCTGGAGATCCCTGTTATTACCTGTGGGCCACATAATAAATATGCAAAGGGAACTGGTTAGGGGGCATTTTCCCTCTGGTCCTCACACAAACACCTGGGCTTGCTCTTTTTTTTTTTTTTTGAGACAGAGTCTCAGTTTGTTGTCCCCAGTAGAGTGCTGTGGTGTCATAGTTCACAGCAACCTCAAACTCCTAGGCTCAAGTCATTCTCTTACCTCAGCCTTCCAAGTAGCTGGGACTACAGGCACCTGCCATGATGCCCGGTTAATTTTTTTAGAGACAGGGTCTCAGTGTAACTCAGGTTGGTCTTGAACCTGTGAGCTCAGGCGATCCACCCATCTTGGCCTCCCAGAGTGCTAGGATTATAGGCGTGATGGGCTTGCTCTGTTAAGGAAGAGAAGAATTCACCAGGGCTTGCTCTGGAAGGTATCAATTCTATTCCAACTCTGTGCCTTAAATTAGCCAAACATGGCCATATTTTCAGGAATTTGACGGCCCGGACCTATTGACTATAATTATTTTGAATAAGCCTGCTTGGTTCCAGATCTGCACTCACTCACTCCAGAGTCCATCTGGCTTATCCCCAGTTTATAGTTCTGCTCCTGTCCTTTGTACTAGACTTTGGTATTTGGTTTCCTATTTCTAATTCTTGCCTTCCCTCCTACCCCCACCACCAAACTGTACTAATTATTATTCCACTTCAACTACTTTACTTTCATTACTCTGTAGGGACCAAACCCCCATTTCTGGTCATAGACCACTGCCTTAGCTAAAACTGCTGGACTTACACGGGGATTCACATCAGAGCTTGTTCATATGATTTTCTTCTATTAATACCTTCCTGACCAGATGGAGTGCCAGGATTAGCTATAATAATGGCAAAGTCCAGATCATTCCCTACCGTGTATTTTGGCTTCTCAACTCTAGCAACTGGAATGAGTTGCAAAGACATTGACTTATAAGTGGAATCCTAAGGCCACAAGCACAGGAATCAGGTAAAATGAATTTGAAATGCATGGATGGTAAACCTGGAAGTGGAAGGCCCCCCACATCATGGGTCAGAAAACTTGTTCTTGTATAAACTAGAAAGTAGTGAGGGGTGGTACATAATGATCATGGTGGGAGCCACAGAGTCTGTCCTCTGCACTGTCTCCCTCAGTGTTCAGGATAGTCAGCTTAAACTTTCAGACTTACTGAGAACTACTATGTATGCGCATGGTGGACATAAAGTTCATGTGCAATTTAAAATAGTTTAAGATCTGGCGTAGTAGCTCATGCCTGTAATCATAGCACTCTCGGAGACTGAGGTGGGTGGATTGCCCTGAGCTCAGGAGATCGAGACCAGCCTGAGCTAGAGCGAGACCCCATCTGTAAAAAAAAAAAAAAAAAAAAAATAGCCAGGCATTGTGGCAGGCACCTGCAATCCCAGCTACTTGGGAGGCTGAGGACAAGACAATTGCTTGAGCCCAGGAGTCTGAGGTGAGCTCTGATGCCATGGCACCCTACTGAGGGCAACAAAGTGAAATTCCATATCAAAACAAAGCAAAACAAACAACAACAACTACAATACTGCTTGGAAATTATGATTGAACTGAGATTTTAAGGGAGAGTAGGAGTTAACTATTTAAAGAAAGGATGAAGTATCTCTATGCTAAGTTCCTGATGTTAAAGACATCATGGTGGCTCCCAAGTGGTGAAAGAAGGCTATTGTCTCCAATGTGTCAGAGAACTATGAAAAGCATGTTGCCAGATGAGTCTAAAAAGCAGGTACAGGCTAATCATAATGGGTCATCATGAGAATTTCTGTCTTTATCCAAAGAAATGTGGAATGCCATTGATGTGCCTTAAGCTGGAGAGTGCTGTGATTTTTGTGTTGAAAAGATCATCCTGGTTATTTCTGTGGAAGAGGCCAAGAGAATGCAGGGGTGGGGGTGGGGGGGACAGTCAGCAGGCTGGTCTGGGAGAACCAGGGAAGATGTAATTCTGGCCTACACCACTCTAGTAGTGGTGGAGATAGTTAAAAACAGTTGATATCAAGACAGATTTTGAAATAAGAGTAAATACAACATGCTGATGAATTGGAAAGGAAGAGTAACACTTTCCTCGAATCTCTGATCCCCCCCACCTCCCTGGTTACTTTCAGAAGATAATCTCTTCTCCTACTTTACTAAGAAAGAAGCCATCTGACAAAAACTTCCTCATTCACCTACGAACAAACATTCACTTAAGAATGTTAAGGGGAACTGGATTCTTCAGGAGCAAATCGGATTTTAGTTGTAGCAAGGGAGTTGAGTGAGAGCTCAGAGAAGTTTTTGAGGATATAGAGGAGTCTTCCAGAAAAATCTTGGCTGTTGTATTGGGTTCTGTATTGAAGTCTGGAAGGCAAGGAAGAGGAGGAGACTGATCTGAAGAGTGGAAATTAAAAGAGTTACAATGAACGTGGAAGTAGAGGACAGATGGCCACACATTCGTCATATAACAGAAGCATGAAAGGTATGGTGAATTCTTTAGGGAGGCAGACAATGGAAAGTATGAAGATAATATGTTCAGAAATTTGGCTTAGAAATTAGAATTTGACATAGAAATTGGCACCTTGCATGTGGGAAGGATTGGACAATGTTGGCTAGACTCATGTGCTGCAGGCCCGGGTGGTGGTGGACATGGAGATGTCAGAGGCCTTGTGCTGGGAGATGCCGCAGTCCCTCTGAGGTGCTGTGGATCTTTTCCAGGAACTGACTTGTGGCAAAGGTGATGGTGTGCCAGGCATGAAGGAAAGCAGTGGAAACGAAATCCGTGTTTGGTCTGTAAAAATGAGTGCAGGCCGACTTCTCTGTTGAGTGGCCAGTGACCTAGTCATATTGTGAATTTGACAGGCAGTCAAACTAGTGTTCTTTCTGTCTTTGGTCAATCACTGTTTTAAAGTCTCATCTGTGACCGTGAGTAGAAGGGTAAATCTAGACATGGGAGGATTTGAGGGATATGCTCTAGAAACACAAAACTCATCATAATGCAGGACGATTTCACCCTAAATTTCTGGGTCATTGTGGAGATGGCACACCTTCCTCATCACTAAGACAGCAGGGTCTAAAGCAGTATGATGTAAAGTGAAGGACACATGATGAAAACATTAATAATTACCCTAAATATTTATGAAGGGAAGTGCTAGATCAAACAAACTCTGACGGATCAGAAAATAACTTCTCCTATAGCACCCTGAGCATGCTTGCCTCTAGATGCCAATTCTTTAAGCAATTCTTACATCAGAGGCAGGGGGCAGTACTCACACCTGTAATCCCAGCACTCCGGGAGGCCAAGGTGGATAGATCGCCTGAGCTCAGGAGTTCAAGACTAGCCTGAGCAAGAGTGAGACCCTGCCTCTAAAGCTAGCTGGGTGTTGTTGCGGGTGCCTGTAGTCCCAGCTACTCTGGAGGCTGAGGCAAAAGAATCACTTGAGCCTACGAGTTTGAGGTTGCTGCGAGGTATGATGATGCCATGGCACTCTACCTAGGGAGATAGAGTGAGACTCTGCCTCAAAAACAAACAAACAAACAAACAAACAAAACCATCGGGGATTTTTGTCAGAAAAAGGATTGCCTACCAGACAGGATCTTATTCAGGATCTTAAATGACCCTCAGTATCTGGTCGGGTCAGTGTTCTGATTGGAGCTCCCACACTTGTTTGAGGTCCTCTTAGAAGCAGCACCCTGGTCTTTCAGGGAACGACACCCCGATTCTTCAGGGACACTTCCAGTAGGTTTGGAGCTTCCTCAGGTGGCGCTTATCCCTATGTCTGGTTGCCCAGTAATGAAGTCTTTCCTTTCTAGATGTGATTGTAGGGCCATGCCAGTCTTTCAGCAATAACAGGAATAAACCTGCCTATAAATAAATATATAGATCTCTTGCCTTGTATGTCCCTGCTATCTACATGTTGTGAAATTTGACTCCTCATAAGCATATGACACATTGCATCTGAAATGTGCTTAGCTCTCTTGCTTTGTACTATTTTTGTCTAAGAACATCAGGTCATGGGAAAGGTTTAAGACCTCTCAAGTTAGTGTATCCCAGCTTTATTTATTTACTTACAGAATGTCTGAGTCTATCACCAGGGCTAGAGTACTCAGCCTAGCTCACAGCAACCTCAAAATCCTGAGCTTACGCAATAATCCTCTCTCAGCCTCCTGAGTAGCTGGGACTACAGGTGTGCGCCACCTTGCTCAACTAGTTTTTCTATTTTTAGTAGATGAGGTCTCGCTATGCTCAATCTGGTCTTAAACTCCTAACCTCAAGCGGTCCTTCCACTTCAGTCTCCCAGAGTGCTGGGACTACAGGTGTTAGCCACTGTAGTCCCACTGGATACCCACTTGTATTGAGGCTTTAAAGACAGTATTTACAGGGAACATGTCCAGTCTCATATATTGTAACATTAATTGTTGCTGTAGACAACTTTCTAAAGAAATACGTGTGCAGGCAGAATTCACCTTTACCTGAAGTACACTTGTGGCAGAAATTCTTTCTTAGAGATGGTGGAGGCCTCTCTTTATGATGAGGGAAGGAGATGATAGATGGTGTAGATTGATTGAGGTTGAGGTGAAGAAACTCTTCTATTCTGGAAAGGTAATTAACATTTGTACATGTAGACCAATGATATCTTATTTGGTTGGAAAGGGTATCATTTAGATTCATCATAAATCTGAATATGGGATTTATTAAATGTGAAAGGAGCTGTGGAAATGAAGGTCTGGAAGAACAGAGTCTGAAAAATTATTACCACCCAGTACTTCCTAAGTACCTGTCTCAGGGACAAGCCAGAGCTTGTAGGAAATAGCAAGAATCCAAGTACTCAAGACTGCTGAAGTGCAACAGGAGGGACTTGTGACCAGGTCTGTGGAAACTGCTGGGAAACTGCTGCGCTCATGTAGCTGCTGTCTTGGTGAGTCTGAGTGAAACATCTTGCCGAGGGTCTGGGTTCACTGTCGATCGACAGAGCCAGCAGTTGGGAAAATGACCTGAAAGTTGGGGAGCAGAGGGAGGACAGTGAGAACTGGAGTTCTCATTCTTCTCTTAATGAGTACCAGGGTCCCAGCAAAGAAGCAAAGAGAGTTGAAAGATGGCCTCAGCTATTTCACCTATATAACTCTAAAGGAATTATAATTTTCTAAGCATGAAATACTTTTCTATTTTATTATTTCTTTGTTTGGATTTTAGCCACAAATGGAAACAGATCATGCAAGTCAACTATTAACTTACAGTGCATATCTACTTCCTATTTCAGCAACACTATTGAGTAGGCCAAATATGCCACAGAGCCTCAAGAATGGGAATATCAAGTAAGGTAGTTATTGTACGGCTCAAGAGTAATGCGGGGCTCAGGTGAAGTTCAGTGTCTGAGTACTCCAGGAGGGCACAGCTTTGTGTGACTCTTGTTGGTTGAAGATAATAACTCTGTAATTGCAGAGAGTCATTAGCTACATGTATGTCTGGACACGTTCCCCTAAAATATCCCAGCTCAGTCGCTCTTCTTCTCCTCCTTCTCCCCCACCTCCTGCCTCCTTCTTCTGTTTCGCCATCTTCTTCACTTCCACCTTCCTACTTTCGGACTTGGCAATTTACCCTGGAAATTCATCCTTCTCCTGAGGAGGAGGTCATAGCTACTAGGTATGAGTAGGTGGCTATGTATGAGTTCTGATGAGAATTTTGATGACTTGGGCCAGTTTTTTTGTTTTGTTTTGTTTTGTTTTGCAGTTTTTTGCTGGGGCTGGGTTTGAACCCACTACCTCTGGCATATGGGGCCAGCGCCCCACTCTGTTGAGCCACAGGCACTGCCCAATGGGCCAGTTTTTTTGAAGAGTGGTCCAAGCTATCTCTAGTGGACACTGTGCTATATAACCAGGGTCCCTCTTAGATGGAGGACTACGTCCTTTGCTTCTGAGGGACCTGTCAGCAGATCACCTTTAGCTCTCAGCACCCCCAGAGATTGCTCAGTTGCAGAGAGCTGCATGGGAAGCCCCACACCCAATTACTGATTGATGTAGTGTGTAAGACCTTACCATCTGAATGGCCATTTTAGCTTCAAAGCTTCCAGTGGGGTTGTCTGGGGCCCTTGCTGGATTTCTCATTCTCTTTGACTTTTTTGCTTCCCTTTCCACGGGTATCAATTACATCGATACTCCCTAGTCCCATTACACACTAAACTCAATCTCAGAGTCCACACTCTGCAAATCCCACATGCAACACCATTATAGTTTGTGGGAGTCTTTCTTAGAGCTATGCTGGAAAGACAGATGACTAATTCTCTGCTCCACTTTTCTCTCCATAGATACTGGCCTTGTGGTATGGTTACAGAGTAAAGGTGCATTGTTACAGTAAAAAAATGTGCTATTGGAGTTAAGAAGTAAGAAAGTGATCAATAAGAGCTCGAAGGTTTCAAATGGCAGCATAGAAGCAACCTGGCTTCTCTCTTTCCCACAGAAAACTACAAACAAATATACAGCACTGAGATTATCACCAGGAATAGCTCAGAACTCAAATATGAGAATAAGACAGTTCCCAGGACCAGAAAGAAGTGAAAAATCTCCATGTAGATGGTAAGAAAATTGGACTTCCATACCCATGACACCCTTTCCTCCAATTTGCCAGGCTTTATGTATGAGGAAAATTTCCCTGATTTACAGTTTCTACACCAGAAAAAGTGAGATTGAGATAGATAAACACCTTCTCTGCTGTCTTAGATTCCCTGGCAGGAAACCTGTCCCTCCCTCAATCTGTAGGAAATATCAGGAGTATCAATAGGGAGAAATATCCCTAAGCACATCCAGAGACAAAGAGGGACGTGGGACTACCATATCCAGCCCTGGAAACTCAGCTCTGTAACTTGGCCCAAGGAGATTTTGAGTCAGAATGGCTATTAAGCAACACCACGCGGCAGAAAGGAGGTTTGTTCCACAGATCCCCTAGGCAAGAACCTTTAACCAGCTTTCCTGTGCTACCAGGACATCCTGTTTGGGAGGTCCCTCATTTGGAAGGGAGGACTTGATACTCGAATTGTTTAATAGAGCGAAGGCAAACTTGGGCTTAAGATGCCATCTAGTGCTGAAAAGGAGGCAGCAATCTAGTGGGAAAAAAGGAAAGAGAAAAAGAAAGATAAATTACAAAGAACCTCTAAGCAAACATGTCTAATAAAACCCCAAACAAACCAGACAGAGAAGACTGAAATAAATAACTGACACTTCAATGCAAACACACAGATGTACATCTACAAGAAACAAGAGCAGACAGGAAACTGTGATCTTTTCAAATAGACAAAGCAAGGAACCAGTGAGTCGCCCAAATGAGATGGCAATATTGAACTCTCTGACCAAGAATTCAACAATAGGGGAGGTGCCTGTGGCTCAACGAAGTAGGGTGCCTGCCCCGTATGCTGGAGGTGGTGAATTCAAACCCAGCTCCGACCAAAAGCTGAAGAAAAAAATAAAAAATAAAAAGAATTCAACAATAATAGTTTTATGCCAGGTGCTGTGGCTCATTCCTATAATCCTAGCGCTCTGGGAGGCTGAGGTGGGTGGATTGCTTGAACTCAGGAGTTCAAGACCAGCCTGAGCAAGAGTAAGACCCTATCTACTAAAAATATAAAAATTATCCAGGTGTTGTGGTGGGTGCCTGTAGTCCCAGCTACTCAGGAGGCTATATAAGATGACAGCTTGAGCCCAGGAGTTTGAGGTTGTTGTGAACTATGATGCCACATCCAGGGTGACAGAGTGAAACAAAAACAAAAATAACAGTTTTACAGGAACTCAAAGGAAAGATAAAACAGAAAAGTAATTAATAAATTTATTAGGGGAATTTAACTAAGTTTATTATTTGAAAGAGCTGAAAAGGCTGAATGAAAAAGTTAGATGAAAATAACATCTAACATTTTTGCCAACGACTCATTGCTCTTGCATCCAATACACCAGCTCACGTGCACTGTTTGTTTCAGCCAGTAAACAGTAATCGTATTGGAACACTCTCCCTACTTGTCTCATCGGACTTGACTTTTTTCTTTACACAAAGATAAAGGAAATATTAAAAGGAAGACATTTTGATTACATTTAGGACATCAAGGGTAATATGATGACAACTCTGATGTCCATTCTGGAAAAAGTGTTCCAAAATTGTTCTGAAGGGTAGACGAGGCACAGGTGTTGCTACATAGCTTCCCAGGGGAGTACTTCAAAAGTGACCTGAGTAATATTCAGCAATGAGGTACATATTTTCTAGGATGAGTTCATGAACTTAATGTCAGATATTATATGTGTAGACCCCTGAAACAAAATACAGTACCCAGATATAAATTCACACATTTATGGCCAATTTATTTTCAACAAAAGTGCCAAGAAAATGCAATGGAGAAAGGACAGTATCTCCTATAAATGGTGTTGGAAAAACTGGATAGCAATATGAATAAGAATGAAACTA
The DNA here is from genome assembly GCA_963574355.1 of Loris lydekkerianus. NCBI lineage: Eukaryota > Metazoa > Chordata > Mammalia > Primates > Lorisidae > Loris > Loris lydekkerianus. Next base: position 20,669 of record CAUYPK010076862.1, read on the forward strand.
GAGTCCCTGTCTCTCTCTCTATAAAAAGTCAAATCAAAATGGATTATAGTATTAAATCAAAGACCTGAAACTATAAAAGTGGCAGAGAAAAAGATTGTGGAAATGCTCTAGGACATTGGTCTGGGCAAAGATTTTTTTGTGTGGCCTCAAAAGCAGATGCAACCAAACCAAAAGTGGACAGATGGACGACATTAACTTCTTAGCTACATTAACTACGTTAACAATTAGCTTCTGCATGGCAAAATAAACAGCCAACAAAGCGAAGAGAAAACCTACAGAAGGGAGGGGAGAAATACTTGTTGACTATTTATTTGACAAGGGATTAATAACCAGAATATATAAGGAGTTCAAACAAGTCAATAGTTTAAAAATAAAAAGAATTTAAAAAATTGAAAAAAGAGCTTGAGAAAAATAAAGAAAGGCTTAACAAAGAGCATGGTATTTATCTGGTCTTTGAAGGATGAACACAAAAAATGTTCCTGTTTTCTCTGAAGCTTTAAACTGCTGGGCTGAATCAGTCCTCCCATCTTGGCCTTCTGAGTAGCTGGGATTATAGGTACAAACCACTATGACCAGCTTGTTTATTTATTTCATAAAATCAGTAAAAGAATAAAGGCAAATTATGCATTATGTGGATATACAATTTTATAATAATAGTGATACTTATAATATGAATTAATAGAAATGATACCATATTTAATGATATTATTAATTAAGTGATAAAATATATATTAAACAATACTAATTTTGGAAGTGTTTCATCTCTAATTCGCCCACAAATCTGTTATGGCCAGTCCATAGTAGCTGAAAAAACTCAACTTCAAAATAAAGGTGCAGTAGGCACATAACTCTATATCTCATACCAAAGTGAGTATTTTCTGGACATGTTCATTTCCAGTTCTCAGACAAATGAAAACATATTGAAATTGAAAGACATCTTCTAAACATATTCAGGACTTCAAATAATCTCTGGCAAGTTACAAGCAGAAAATCTGACCATACATATTTCCATTTTCTTTCCACCAAGAAAGACTATTAATTTAGTCTTTCTTTTTTCTAAGCTACTAAAATAAATTTTTTTGGCATCTCTTAGCAGCCAACTTCAAATTTGTAGGAAATAAATTTCTCATGAGGGCACTCACTCATAATTAAAAAGCTTAACACAATGTTAATTTCCACCTACACCTTAGTGGTTAAAGGTTTTTTTAAAGAGTATCATGATCTACAGCTTAAATGTGAAAAAGAAGTTTCTTGTTGAAGGCTACTGAGGTTGGACTTATAGAGAAAAATGAAGTCAAATGTATTACCAAAATATAGATATGAGATTTAAATTTTAACCTTAAGTAGTTACATAATTTCATTCAGATAGTGATTTAATATAAGCCAGTTATCTCCTATACTTTCTGTGTTTCTTCTTTTCTTTGAATCTCTTGTCTGCGTTTTCACCATACTGAGTCAGCTTAGAGTAAGTATGCACCTCCCTCTAGGGTATGAATACAGCAGTCACTTTTTATATTTTGAGGCAGAAATACTCTTCCTAAGGGAAACTTTCTCAGTGTCTCCACAGTTCTGCTTTTCAGGGTTCAGCATCAAGGACTATTTTTATTAGCAGTCCTGCCTGTCGCCCTGGCTGATGTGGAAGCTGAAGGAACCACTGCATCAGAGTCCGTCAGCACTTACCACATTCAGAGCAAAGTCTCCGAGACAACTGTAAGCAAGGAATCATGGTCTATGAAGTTAAAATAAACTTAAGTAGCTTTCTAGGAAAGTGAGGAGAGAGCAGATTCTACTATAAATTAGGAATGAATGGAGCTAATTGCATCTGTGGGTACACAATGTTTCCCCAAAACTCCAGGATGCATTTTAGGCACACGTGCACACAGTATACACTGACATAGACAGAATTATAAGAGGTTAGAAAAGATACATAGAAAAAAAAGAAAAGATACATAGAATGCAACACTCTTAAATGCATCAATTATCTCCCACCTCTATCCTCAAACACATCCATGTCCTTGGTTGTCTTTCCTTTTGCTCTAATTTTTTGGGAATACATATAAAGAAAACAGAAAGAAAAAAATATAAACATATTATAAAATATAAATAGACACCAAAAGAAGTGTTAAGTTAAAAATTATGGAGATTAATACAGGTAAAATGCATAGCTTTGGATAGTAGTGGTTTCACCTGCTGTGTTTATTTTTATTTTTTGAGACAGAGTCTCACATTTTTACTCCAGGCTAGAGTGCTATGGTGTCACAACTCACAGCAGCCTCAAACTCCTGGGCTCAAGTGATCCTCTTGCTTCAGCCTCTTGAGTAGCTGGAACTATAGGCACCTGCCACAAGGCCCAGATAGTTTTTCTATTTTTAGTAAACAGGGATTCTTGCTCTTGCTCAGGCTGCTCTTGAATTCCTGAGCTCAAGCGATCCTTCCACCTCAGCCTCCCAGAATGCTGGGATTACAGGTGTGAGCCACTGTGCCTGCCCACCATGTTGATTTTTTTAAGAAAAATGTATCTTGCAATAAGTAAAGGAAATACAGTTAATAAGCCTTATACATGTACAAAAAATCCTTTCCACTGTCTTTAAACAGTTTTAAAATGTTTTATGTTGAATGATGAACTAAGAAGTTGGGACTGTGTGGTGTCTACTGACCCAGATCAAGGAGGAAACATCTGCTCTACAAGGAGCTGAGCATTCCAAGTAACCCCTGACCAGGGCACACAGGCAGCTCCTCAGCCCTCCCTGATCCCTGCAGAGAGCAAAATAGGGACTACAGAGGGATACAATGAAGGTAAAAATTGATGCTAGTCTCTCAAAAAAAGTCAGGATGGTGGAACAGAGACATCAGCTGCCAGGTCATCTCAGAAAGAGGAAAAGCTTTAGATGAAAGAGAGTCATCTATGTGACCTCACTTATTGTGCATATTGCAAGGGTACCTGTCAAATTTATTAAGAGTAGTATATAAATGTCTTAATACAATAATTAAGTAAGTGAGGTGAAGGCTATGTTAACCAGTGTGATGTAAACATTCCAAATTGTATATAAAATCAGCACATTGTACCCCATAAATGCAGTAATGTATACAGTTATGATTTAATAAAAAAACAGAGAGAGAGAGAGAGAGAGAGAGAGAGAGAGAGAGAAACAGACAAACACAGATCAGGTGTAATTCTGTAAGGAAAGTGCCAGAGCCTACCAGAGATTCCACAGTGCAGAGAGGAACGCCAAAGACCAGGCAGGTATCAGCAGAGACCAACCCCCAGGCCTGCAGTCCATCTTTGAGGGTTTGATAGAATTCTGATGTGAAACCGTCTGGTCCTGGACTTCTGTTTTGGGGGAGATTTTGTATAGTGTTTGATCTAGGTTTATTCAAAATTTCTAATTCTTTCTAGTTGATTCAAGGAAAGTGGCTTACTTCCAAGTATTGGTCCATTTCTTCTAGATTTTCATATTTCTGAGAATAGATTTTTTTATAGTAATCATTGAGCATTTTTAAAAATTTGGTGGTATCTGTTGTTATTTGCCCTTTATTGTTTCTTATTGACATTATTAGAGATTTTACTTTTCTGTTTCTGCTTAGGCTAGGCAAAGGTTTATCAATTTTATTAATCTTTTCAAAAAACCAACTTTTTGTTTCATTAATCTTCTGAATGATTCCTTTGTTTTCAATTTCATTTAATTCTGCCCTAATTGTGGTTATTTTGTTTCTTCTGCTGGGTTTGGGATTAGATTGTTCTTCCTTTTCCAGTAGCTTGAGATGACCCATTAGGTTGTTGAATTTCTCTTTCTGTTTTTCTGACGAAGGCTTCTAATGCTGTAAATTTTTCTCTTAGAGCTGCCTTTGTAGTACCCCACTGGTTTTGATAGTTTGTATCTTCATTATCATTAGGTTACAAAAATCTGATAATTTCCTTCATAATCTTGTTTTTAACCCAGCTATCATTCAGTACGGTTATTTAGTTTCCACGATTTTGAGTATGAAGACTTCTGTTGCTGTTGAGTTCAACTTTTTTTTTTTTCATTTTTATTTTCATATATACATGTGTTCATTAGACTTCTACTTTTTGCCTTTACAAAATTAAAAAGGCTTAAAATTTAACAACAATAACAATGTTTAAGATAGGGACCAGAAATAAAAACCTTGCAAAGAACAAAAGAAGACAAATACATTCAGAAAAGAAATCAGACGATTGCTGCAATGAAGTATTAATTAATAATAATAATATTATTATTAATAATAATACGAGTTCAACTTTTTTTCTGTGAAGGCCTGAGAAGATACAGGAATAATTTCTATTCTTTTAAATTTGTTGAGGTTAGACTTGTGTCCTAAGATATGATCAATTTTTGAGGTTGATCCATGGGCTGATGAGAAGAATGTGTATTTAGTTTTATTAGGATGAAATGTTCTGTAAATATCTATTAAATCCAGTTGTTCTAGACTCGAGTTTAAGTTCATTGTTTCTTTGTTTAGTCTCTTCTTGGAGGATCTATCCAGAACTGACAAAGGTTGTTAAAATCTCCAATAATTGTAGTGCAAGAAGATATCAAATTGTTCACATGCATTAGGATTTGCTTTATAAATTGAGGGGCATTCAGGTAGGGCACATAAATATTAATTATCAAAATCTCTTCATGTTGAGTGTTTCCCTTGACAAATAATGTAGTGTCCATTCTGTTTTTTCTTATCTTTGTTGGTCTAAATCTTATAGTATCTGCAAATAAGATTGCAACCCATGCTTTTTTCTGATTTCCATTTGCCTGTATTATAGATGTCCATCTCTTCACCCTGAGTCTTTTTTTAATCCTTTATTCTGAAGTAAGATGAGTTCTTTTGTAGGCAGCAGATAGCTGGCTTGAGTTTTTGTATCCAGTCAGCCAACGTCTGCCTCTTTAGAGGACAGTTTAAGCCATTCACATTGAGAGAATTGATAGGTATGTTAGTGTTTTGGCCATTCTGTTTTTCAAAGGTCCAGTGCACATTTTTAATCCTTGCACATTATGGAAGTTAGGTTTTGTTTGATAAATTATAGGTGAGTTTACTTTGGTGGTAGACCATCATGCTGGTTATTATAAAAAAATGAGTCAGAGTATTTCCTGAAGAGCTGGTTTAGTTATGGCAAATTTTCTCAACATGTAGATGTCAGAAAAGTATTCGATTTCTCCATCACAAATGAAACTCAGTTTAGCTGGATACAGGATCCTGGGCTGAAAGTTTTGTTTGAGAAGGTCAATGACCATTCTCTTCTGACTTAAAAAGTTTTGTCTGAAAGATCTGTAGTCAATCTAATATTTCTTCCTTTGTAGGTAATGCTTTTTATTATATGTGGCTGCTTGTAGGATTTTCTCCTTCGTAGTAACTTTAGGAATGTTAATTTCATTGTGACTAGGAAATGCTTTATTTGGCTTGAGTCATGCTGGGGTTCTGAAACTGTCTACTATCTGAATTGCTTTATCTCTTGCAATGCTTGGGAAATTCTCCATAATATCTTGGAGTAGAGCATTTGTACCTTTAGGACCATCCTCTTCTCCTTCAGGAATCTCTATAATTTGAATGTTTGATCTTTTGGAATGATCCCACAACTCTCTCAGGGACTGTTCTGTTCTTATTTTCCATTTTTCTGCCTCTTTGAATGCTTGGGATTGTTTAAAAGCTTTATCTTCAATTTCTGAGATCTTTTCTTCTGCCTGCTCAACTCTATTACTGAGGGACTCTACTGTATTTCAAAGTTCCTTGAATAATTTTTTCATTTCCTTGACCTCTGTTATATCTTTTCTCATTATGTCCATACCCTTGGAGACTTTGCCTTTAAATTCATTAATTTCTTGAGACAATTTTTGAATTACTCTTTGGATTTCTATTTCCATTTTTTTACTCTATTCTATTCATCTTTTTTGCCATCCATATTCTGAATTCTATGTCTGACAATTTGGCCATTTTTCTATGAATGGCATCTTCTATTGTATCTCCTTTGTCATTCCGAGGGGGAGTTGATCTACTCTGATTATCCATGTTGCCAGTTTTCTTCTGCTGGTTCTGCCCCATGATTATTTTCTGCATTTTGGCTTGTAAAACTGGTAGGGTGAGATTGGAATGAGGACCCCAGGAAGTGGAGTTAACCAGCCCTTCACCAATGAGCTGGGATTGGTGATTGTGGCTTTCCCCTACAGCCTTACAAAAGTCTCTTTCAGAGCTGCAGCCAGAGACTCTGAGGACCTGGTTGGTGAGATAGCCCAAGCTGGCTTTGTCTTGAAGTCAGCCAGACTCTACTCAATGAGTCATGGTATTAGGCTGAAGTCTCAGCTGGGGAGAGATACAAGCACTGCAGTGGCCCACCCCCTACCAGTGACAAAGGGAGGAGGAGAATCAGTCCCTTCCTGCTACAAAACAACTGCTGCTCAACCTCAGAGGGTCCCTGGGTTGACAGATCTGGTTGAGAGTTCTAATCAGATTGTCCTGAGCAGTACAATCACTGCTCAACAGTAAGAGTTTAAAGGGTCTCCTGGGGCCCAATAGTAAGAATCCACAGGCAGTTCTGTCTTGCAAACCTGAGGTGTTGTAGCCTGATTCCTCCAGAAAAGCTCGCTGACCAAAGTCAGAAACAGGGGCATCTGTGCACCATTGCCACATGTTCCTCTCTCTCTTGTGTCCTTCTTTTTAGTGTGCCCCCCTGTTTCCACAGGAGTCACTGTTTCCATGCTGCTTTCCTGTGTCCCACACAATGTCCAGGCCTCTCAGGGAATTGCTAAACACTCTGGGCTTTGAAGGGGACAGACATTCAGATCGCTAGGTGAGGGGGGAAGGGTGGACAGGGAGTTCAGAATTGTGGGGAAAATATCTGTTTAATTTTATGTCATGCAGGATGATGCCTAGGCTAACAATTGGGAACTCCCTGGAAAAGGAGGCCCAGTGTTTAGCTGCTTTCTTCTGTGGGGTTCCCTGCTCACTTGCAAAGAGCCCACAGTAAGCCTCCCACTTGGGGGAGGGTTTCTCGTTCTCTTGGTGATAAGCTTTGTACCTGGAATTTGTTTTCTTGGATCCTCTTTCTTAGAGTCACAGCTTGCCTCAGCAGAGATGATGTGTACTTGTCTATCTTCTTTCTAAGCTCAGTCCCCACCTTTGGATTCACTGAGTCCACTCATGTCCAGCGTCTCTCCCTCTGGACAGGAGCTTCTGGTGAAAGCTGCCTCTAGTCTGCCATTTTCTTCCTAATCTGATATCAGCAAACACCTACCAATGCAACGTTTCTACAACTTCAAGAAAAACATACACTGTAACCAGCACCTGCCATATGCCCTTGTTTTACATGCTGTATCAAACTTCAGTCCCAACAGACCAAATATTTTGCAGCTCTTTCTCCATTAAGTAATGTAATTATTATTATTTATTGGGTATATGTAGTATACTAGGAGATAGATGTTGTGCTAAACAACTTCATATGCATCTTCTCATTAATTCTTCTTAGCAACTCTGGGAGGTAGGTACTATATTATGGACATTTTACAGAGATTAAGCAACTTGCATGTCGTCACCCAGCTAGTAAATAATGAAGCAAAACTTTAAAACCTAGTAGCCTAAATACAGAGTGCTTTTTTAAAAGGCAGAATCAGAAATGTAATTTTTGTTTATTTATTTGAGAACTGCTAAGGAAACTTTTCCTAGGAAACATGGTTGAATAATTAGTAAAAAAAAGGGCCATTCAGTATTTCTTTTTAAGTTTGAAACCACTAGATGGCAACATTTTCAAAAGTTTTTTCTATTGCTTAAGGTAGAAAAGTAACTAAATTTTATTATCAGTTAGTTTTTTGTGAATGAATCATTTACCTTTGATTGGCCAAATTATATTTGCATTGTTTGTAGGAAAACTTTTCAGTGGTGTGACAAGACTATGGTAGTTTCAGGAGGGACAAAAGTTGGAGTGTTATGGATTATTTCTATTTCTGTTTTACTTTAGTTTGACTTTGTAGATGAGTTCTTATGAAACTTAAAATCTTTTCCTGGAATTTCTCCCCACTCCCATGCCACAGTACTGCCATTAAGTACTGTTTGGTTGTGTAACATCAAGTATGACAAACATTTCAATAGCTCTTTTCAGGAAAACACTGTGCTGTATCAAGCCTTAGTGACTTTATGTGTAAAATTCATACTGTCTGGAATGCACTGCTCTTTTTTTTTTTTTTTTTTTTTTTAAGTCATTGTCTCACTTTGTCATCCTCGGTAGGCTGCTGTGGCATCATAGCTCACAGCAACCTCAAACTCCTGGGCTCAAGTGATCCTCTTGCTTCAGCCTCCCGAGTAGCTGGGACTACAGGCACTTGCCACAATGCCAAGATATTTTTAGAGATGGGGTCTCAATCTGGTTCAGGTTAGTCTTGAACCTGTGAGCTCAGGCAATCCGCCTACTTTGTCCTCCCAGAGTGCTGGAATTATAGTCATGAGCCACTGTGCCCAGCCTTTTTTTTTTTTTTTTTTTTTTTTTTAAGACAGAGTCTCACTCTGGCTCCCCATTACAGTGCCCGGGCATCATAACTCATAGCAACCTCAAGTTCTTAGGTGCAAGCAATCCTCATGCCTCAGTTTTTCTGTATTTAGTAGTGATGGGGTCTTGCTATTGCTCAGGCTGGTCTTGAACTCTTGAGCTCAAGGGATCCACCTGCCTTGGCTTCCCAGGGTGCTGGGATCACAGGTGTGAGTCACTGTTCCCAGCCCCTAGACATCTTTTAAGTCCTAACTGACATAGGTCTCTTTCTGCTCCGTGATGTCTATCTTGCGACACCATCTCAGCTTCACAAATGTGATCTGTTTGTCCCTTTGGTACATTACATACGTCTTAGTGACATACTTATGTGTCTGTCCTTCCCTTCCATTGTGAGTATTTTGAAGGCTATCTTTTGAAAATTTATATATGTGATCCTCTCCCCAGCCCACCCCAGGTTATGTCCACAGCAGTTAGCATTGTGTCTGACATGGTAGTTTGTTAATATTTGAAAAAACTCATCATATTAACTTTTCACAAACTATTTATCTAACCTTCTGCCAATGGCTATTGAGTTTTTTGCACAGGTTTGCTCTTTCTTTTCAAAAAGAAAAGTCTTCCTTCAGTTTTGCACATGTGTGAGAATTTTGTTAGAAATTCTAGACACAGAGTTTATGGACCATACATGCAATTTTAATCATAGCTGGCATCCGATGTTCATTTGACCTGCTCATTAACTTCTTGCCTTCCTATGTTTTGGAAACTTCCCACTGAGTAATTAGGGGGGGAGGCAGACCCTGCTTTCCATCCAAACAGAAATGCTAAACACTTGCTTTCTGAGCTTCTTGGCACCTAACGCAGTGTTTTTCAGCTTTTTTTTTTTTTTTTTTTTTAATCTCATGGAACACTTGAACCTATAGTTAAACTTCTGCATCACACTTAAATTATGTTGATCCAAAAAAGAGTTAAAAAGAAGAACATACTTACTGTGCTTTGAACTTATTTTGAAAATAATTTAATTAATGATCTTTAAAATTTTTGTGGCACACCTGAGATCCTCTCACTGCACACTGGCTAGAGATCACTGACCTCAGCTATGGGGCACCTGGTCCTGCCTCAGCACTTGGAACTGGGGCCAGTGTTTCAGAAGAGAGGAACTCTGCCCAGCTGTGTAGACCATTGCAGTAGGATTAAACTTTGTAGCAGTAGGGACATGTTGGTAGCATTTCATATACAGATCCAGCTCTGTTTGCAGTGCAGGCTGAAACAATTCTTGATTAAGGCCATAGTAGGGCTCTTGTTAGGCCATTTTTATGGTGTGATTTGGGCACTGTATTTAGTGCAAAGCCTTTCCCTAGTTATTTAGGCTTCCTAATGAATTTACGAGTTACCCCACATCTTTTTAATGATTTCCTGTTCCGCCTTCATCAGTTAAACTTGGTTATTTGTTGTTTCTAACTAAAAATGCTAGCTGATAGAAATTGGTATCAGGAGTGGTTTGGAAGAGTGGTTTCTAACTAAGCTGAACAGTTAAAAAAAAAGAATGACATTCTCAAATGTCTAATTTAGGGCATAGATTGAAAACCAGCTAAAAGAGTATCTTCTCTCTTGCATCCACAAGGTTGAAATAGCCAAAGATGAAACTCAAAGTTTAATTTTGTACGTTTCCCAACTGAACCTCAGCTGAATTCATAGTCTTACCTGATGTTTTATGTGACAGTTGTAGTCTGATGAAGGAAGAGTTGTATACTCTGAAATTGGAATGAAATACATGGAAGGACTTAACTTGACTCAGAATATGATGACTACTTAACCCCACAAAGATCCCAATTTCTTTCTCTTCAGAAGGGCTTATCTGCACTTGACTCATGGGACCGTTCTCACCTCACCTGAAGACTCCATCACAACCTGTCTAAGTACGTCACCTTGCAGGAGGAAGCCATTTCTCTGCTTGCCCCATTCCTAACACTCATTATCTCTAGACTAATGTGGTGAATGGTGGGATCACACCTAAGGTGCACAATGCAAGGGTACATGTCGGATCTATTAAGTATAGAGTATAAATGTCTTAACACAATAATTAGGTAAATAAGATGAGATATATATTAACCAGTGTGATGTAAATGCTCCTAATTCTATATGAAATCAGCACATTGTACTCCATAAATGCATTCATGTAGACATGATTTCTGTGTTTATGATTTAATTTAAAAAATGATGAAAGCCAGATCAAGCTTGAACTTGGGGTAAGGGAGTGAAATGACAATGACATCTCCAGGATGATACAGTTTGTGTTTTAAAGTAAATTAAGAGAAGACATACTTTTAGTTCAGTCATAGAAAAAGAGATTTGGGTAATTTCTAGGCTGTTAAATAAGGGAAGAATATAATTTAAGATGTAACTGAATTTGCCAATATGGGTAACCTTACCTGAAATTTGACTTATAATGTACTAGCTTAAACATAATGGGGGCAGGTTTTTTTTTTTTTTTAGCAGTTTTTGGCCGGGGCCAGATTTGAACCCACCACTCTGGTATATGGGGCTAGCACCCTACTCCTTTGAGACACAGGCACCACCCTTGGGGCAGTTTTTAATTGTTTCTTTGCATGATTGACTAAAATCTAAACAATAGCTCATATGGACAGACACTGATGTAGTATAATGAAGGAAAGTGGAATAAGAGGAATGCTGAAATGCTGGATTCATTTGTTATGCACATTTTATTCTCCTCACTTCTAGTTAAATTCCTCAAGAAGGTCCAGAAGAGGGTGGTGCCTGTGGCTCAAAGGAGTAGGGCGTCGGCCCTGTATGCTGGAGGTGGTGGGTTCAAACCTAGCCCCAGCTAAAAACTGCAAAAAAAAATAGGTCCAGAAGAGATCTTCTCCAATAAGTCCTTTAGAAATAAAGGGTGTCCCACAGGTTGCCATACATAGCAAAAAATGAGAAATTGTAGCCAAAAGCACCTTTATTTACAAATTATTCATTACAAAATTTTGCAAAATATTCTCTACTTGTTGGCCACCTCTATCTACACTCACTCACACTCACTCACACTCATACACACACACACACATGAAGTCTTCTCTCTCAGTCGTGGCTAACATGTTTCAAGATATCTGTTGCTATGCAATTTTTCCTGTGTATGGAGATCTTTGAAACACTTGAAATACATCTTGAGGGCTTCCTTGATTTCAGTGAGAATGAGAAGATTCCTTGTTCACAGAAGCATGTAATCAATAGAGGTAAATTGGGATGATCACCATAATAGTAGTGAATTCCTGTCTGTGAGACAGGTAACTACTTGGTCTCTGCTGCCCATGATGAACCACATGTTACTAACTCAAAACACTCAAAATGCTGCTCCCCCCAGCATGCCTCCACCAAATGAAAGTGCATGTGTGGAACTGGGCCTGAGAATGGGCAGGGAGTCTGCATGTGAAGGTGGTCTGTGCTCTCAGCATGCTACTTTCCCACACTGTCCTTTCTCCATCAGCTTCATTTACGGCCTCACTCTGTGTTACTTAGGTCCCAAGTCTCTGCCCCTGGTTAACAGATGGCATCAGAGGGATGTGGACCACTTAGTGGACCACAAGTTTGCCATACAAACTGATCAGGGTCGACACTAAAGGACCATGAAAGGTGCAGTCCTCTTCATAGGAGGAATTGAGAGTATCTCAGGAAATTTTCTAATTTTCATGACAAGTGTGGCTTGAGTGAAGAATCTGTAGTTATTCATGGCCACTGGCTAATGGAATTGGAAGAAAGAAAACCAGAGTGTTAGGGACGAGGGGGTTTGAGAAGTAAAACATACAGATGGACTCTTCCGATGAATCCCAAGTAAGAGAGTATTGTCCCAAAGAAAAGCTCCTCCAAAGCACTCTTACCATAGATGAAGCTCTTAGTAACCACAGAGACAAAACAACACTTGGGATAGCCTCTTCCTGTGACCCCATCATTGCTTTCTGACAGGCTCATGAGTAAAATGGCAATCCTGCAGGGATGGAGGTGATTTGTGAACTGAACAGCATCAATGTATGCTCCCAGAGGCCAATCTGCTTACCAGCATTGCTGAGAGCACTGCCATCTCTCTCTAAAATCTGCTGACAGTGGGAACCTACTCTCAGTCTTTTATGTGACATCTCTGTTAGTTTTCTATTGCTACATAAAAGTTATCACAAAATTAGAAGTTTGTGACAACACACATTTTATTTCATAATTGCTACAGCTCATGAGTCTGTATGAGTTTTTTACTGTGGGTGTCACAAGGCTATACCTAAAGAATTGGCCATGCTGCATTCTTGCCTGGAGGCTCCATTAGGAGGGAATTCAATTACCAGCTCATTTGGATTGTTGGATATAGGATTGTAGGTGCTGGATTTTTGCTAACCATTGTCTGGAAGCTGCACAGTTCAGTGACATGTGATGTTACTTCATCAAACCCACAAGCTAAGCGGTCTTACGTTGTTTCATAGATCTCTCTGTTTAGATGGCTCCACACTTAGTTTAATGCTTTTTTGTATCTGTTTAGAAAATTCTTAGTAATTTATTTTATTTTATTTTTTTAATTAATTAATTAATTATTATTTTTTAAAATTTATTTTTATTGTTAAATCATAGCTGTGTACATTAGTGCAATCAAGGGGTACAATGTACTGCTTTCATATACAATCTGAAGTATTCTCATCAAACTGTTCAGCATAGCCTTCATGGCATTTTCTTAGTTACTGTATATAGGCCTTTATATTTTGCATTTAGTAAGTTTTGCCTGAACCCATTCCAAGATGCACCATAGATGTGGCCCCACCCATTACCC
>CAUYPK010076863.1:0-15904 GCA_963574355.1 Loris lydekkerianus
ATGTCACAGCTCACAGCAACCTCCAACTCTTGGGCTTAAGCGATTCTCTTGCCTCAGCCGCACAAGTAGCTGGGACAGGTGCCCATCACAAGACACAGCTATTTTTTGGTTTCATTTGTTATTGTTGTTTAGCAGGCCCAGGCAGGGCTCAAACCCACCAGCTTCAGTGTATGTGGCTGGTGCCCTACTCACTGAGCTACAGGCGCCCAGCCCATAAAGTCCCTCTCATAATTGTGCCCTGCCCCCAAGAGGTTGCCATACACCGTGGCCCCTCCATTCTCTCCTTCTTCCCCCCTCCTCACTTGCTCATCCCCCCACCCTCCTATTAGCTCATCTACTGCCTTCATATTAGAATAGAGCACATTGGATTCTTGCTTCCCCATTCTTGTGATGCTTTACTAAGAGAATGTGTTAATATTGTTACATTAATTATATTTTAAGAAATACCAGGATTCATCTCCAATTTTTCTCTGTTGCATATACTTCTAGAAATGAAACTAAATAAACAAAATACATGAAAATGTAAGGAGATTAATGGAGAGTTTCAAATGCCCTTCAGAAAGTTGTCACTTCAGAAAGTACACATGCATGTACTTCCCCAAGCATGTGAGATAACCCAGTTCACGGAATTTAATTGTAATCGTGAAGTCGAACTTTATGTCTCCTGATTGGCTGTCCAATGTGGACTTTTAAATTCCACAAAAGATCAACATTTGGCAATCTTAGTGACATTTCACTGATAGTGAAAAATGAAAACAAAACACAGATAAGTATGTACAATATTCCCTTGCAATAATTTAGAAAAAATAAAAGTAAACAATTTTAGGAGTGGATTTTTAGAAAGAGAAGACTTCTTGTAGCATCATCTTCAAAGATTGTCTGCTTCCCACCTACTTGTTGAAATATTTTGTTGTTGAAAAGTAAAAATTTGTTAATAACTGCATACAATTTTATAACCATCAGCTTTAAATGTTGGAAAATATTTTATTTTTTAAATGTTTCTTTTATTTTAAAATATTAAGGGAGTAGAAGAATTTTTGTTACAAGGATATGTTGGATAAAGCTTTGGGTGTGCCCATTTCTACAATAGTGTCCACTGTACCCAAGGGGTAAGTTTTGATGCCACACCCACCCTTCCCCCTTCCTGGTTTCTAATGTCCTTTATATTGCTTTGTGCCCACGCATACACATTTATTAGCCCTCCCTTATTAGTGAGAACATACAGTGTTTGATTTTCCATTCCTGAGATACTTCCCCCTATGTTGCTGCAAACGATATAATTTCGTACCTTTTTACAGCTCAGTAGTACTCTATGGTGGGAGGTGTATATGTGTGTGTGATACACATATCACATTTTCTTTATCCACTCAAGACTTGAAAGGCACCTATGTTCATTTCATACCTTCGCTATTGTGAATTATGCTATGATAAACATTCCTATGCAGGTGTCCTTTTGATTAAATGACTTCATTTTCCTTTGAGTAGATGTCCAACAGTGGGTTAATGTGTCAAATGGCAGGTCTATATTTACTTTTTTTTGTAGAATCTCTGTACCTTTTCCCACAGAGATGCCAGCATCATTGGTGATACTAGTTTCATAGACTGAGTTAATCTCCTTTCAGTTTTACAGAACAGTTTCTGTAGGATAAGTACCAGTTATTCATTGTAGGTCTGGTAGAATTTGGATGTCATCCAGTCTGAGGCCTTGTTTTTGTTGTTTCAAGGTTTATTTTTACTGCTTCAATCTCACTGCTCATTCGTCTGTTCAGGGTTTTTATTTCTTCCTGGTTCAGGTTTGGGAGGTTGTATGTTTCCGGGAATTTATCCCTTTGCTCTAGGTTTTCTACTTGGTTGGCACAGATGTCTTTGTCATACAGGCAGTCCCCAGGTCACAAACGAGATAGATTCTTAAGTTGAATTCGTGTTTAAGTTGGACCAAGTACATTCACCTGTTACCTACAATAGCCTCCACTTGTAAGGACAAATTGTCCATAGTTGAATGTTTTTAACTCAGGGAGTGCTTGTAGTCACAGATGACATTTTGTATTTCTGCAGCATCAATTCTAATATATCCTTTCCAATCCTGATCGAAATTATTTGAGTCTTTTCTCTTGTATTTCTGGTTAATCTGGCTAGTGTTCTTTCTATTAGAATTATTTTTTCAAAGAGTCAACATTTCGTTTCATTGATCCCGTGTGTTTTTTATATCAAAATATTATGGGGGTACACAAATTTTAGTTACATAGTTTGCTTTTGTACACTTTAAGTCAAAAAGAAAAGTGTGTTCTTCACCCAGAAAATGCGCATTGTATGTGTTAGGTGTAAATTTACATGTCCCTTCCTCCCCCCTGCCACCTGCTTAATTTCCAGAGAGTTTTTACTTCCATTATGTGCACACAGGTGTTGATCAATTAGTTCCATTTTGGTACTGAGTTCATGTAGCGTTTGTTTCCATTCTTGTGACACTGCACTCAGAACAACGTCCTCCGGATCTACCCAGGTTGTTACAAATACTATGCCACCTGGCAGTTGTTCAAGGAATGACAGTGGTTGCTTGACTGTTGATAGAACTGTTGTTAATATTGTGATTGCATTATCATTGTGTTGCCTCAGTCCTTAACAGGGCCTATACCAATGTTAGCATATGAGTGAATGAAGGTAGTTATAGTCTCACCGCCAAGTAAGTGGTGTCATTTTTTGTCTATAAGGGAGAGCAATGTGTCCTACTGGACATGAATACATGCATTGGTAGCATCCACAGAACACACTGGCACCTATTCGATGCTGCTGATAACTATGTAACTCAGCTTATATGACTCACAGTACTGGTAAGCTCTTGAAAATACAGCTGGCTCAGCCCCTTTAAATAAAAATGACTAGACAAAAAAAGTGGAAAACAGATTTATTTATAAACCATCCTACATAGACACAAGGTGCAGTTTTGTTTCCGTGACACACCACCAACTCTTTAAATATTTATTGTCAACCTGGGGAGCTCATGTGTAGACTGGTGGCATATTTAGTCCTTTAATGCACCATCGCGGCAGGCCCTGCTTAATGCTGCCCATCTGGAAGATGAAACTTTAGAGCCAATTTTAAAATATTTTTTCAAGGACAGATAAAACTGTTTCTAGCTGATTTACACCAGGACATATGAAAACAAACCTGGGGTTTTCTTATTTGAGAGTTATCACTTAAACCAGAATCTACACTTCTTTTCTAGAACTCCCATAGCAAATGCTTGTATAGTTAAGCCTAATTTAAATTCACTTCTATAAAACCATGAATCATAATAGAGAGCTATAATTTCCTTTTATGGTACCAAAAGCAGTAAGAAAAGAAAGAAAAACCTAGTTAGAATTTTATGTCCATCTCTTCTCTTCAGACTTAATGGATAGGTATAATGTGTTAAGTCTCTGCCAATTGAATAAAATTGCTCAGAATTCTACCAAACTCATTTCTAAATGTAGCAAAGCAAGGTTACATTTCTTTTAAAAAGTACTGCTGTACCAATTTGTAAAATGTCTTTTAGAAGGTATACTTGTATCATAGTGTTTTGCATGCCATAGGACTGGTCAGAATCAGTTCATCCAGTCTTCCACAAACACCTGTGATTTAACGGGCTGCTCTGCCTTTGTTTACAGCCCTCCATTCCACTCTTCCTCCCTCTGTCCCTTCTCTTCTTCCTGTCTCTCATTCTTCTTTCCTTTCTCTTCCTTCCTTCCTCTGGTTTTTCATGAGCTAATAACGTTGGTGTTCAAGTGAACATATCTCACCCCAACTGCCTTTCCCTCTCCTGAAAGAATTATTTTCTTCTAGAAACTATAGATTATTTCTCCATAACATAAAACAATTTTGTATTAATATGAGGTCTAGGAGGCATTTATGGGAATTGGGGTGGGAAGAAAGGGAGAAAGCAGCAGCAAAAGTGGGAGCAACCAGGAAAGCCCCAGCAGAACCATGTAGATCACTGATAAAATCCCCAACGTTTTAGAGTATAATCACAATATCTTCTTTAAGTGCCCTCCAGTATTGTAATAAGTACTGCAAAAATACGAATGAGCAAAATTAGTTTCTCTAAAATGATTTCCTGTAATCTTAGTTTTTAAAAGAGTTTAACTTGCAAATCAGGTCGAGGTCCAATATCACCGGCTCATTAACCAAGAATCTAACTATTATTCTTCACTGCCCTCCATAGCACCAATGACAGGTAAGATTCCCAAAGCGGGGACAACCTAAGACAGGATATGGAGAGGCTGCACAGTGGATTACATTCATAGTACCCAAAGATGGGTAAGATCACTCTGCGTTCAGTCAACCTAAGACCATGATCAAACCATTGATGTTTGTATCCCCATGACGGGTAAGACTGAAACTGCAAGAGCTGGCAACCTAAGACAGGGGCTATGTCTTTCCGCCATATAAAAAAACAAAAGAGGGAATTATTGGGCCCTGCCATGTGTCTGAGCCCTAGTGCAACTTCCCGAGCTTGACTAGAAGTAGATCCATTGAGCTACTTCTGCATAGCAATGACTCAGGAAGGCCCGGCCTGCAACTGCCTCTACCTAGATACAGCCAATGTGGTACCATGCCACTGGCCCAACACTGTCACTCACCTCTTCTCCCACCTTCTTTCCCCGCCCCTTCTCCACAATAAAAAATAAATAAATAAATAAATAAATAAAATAAAATAATTAAAAAAAAGAACATGATTCACATTCTCATTTATTCTAGAGTTGTACAGTCACCACCATTAATTTTAAAATGTTTAATCACTCACACCCCACCCAAAATAAACCCTGTACCTGAGACAAGATGTGGGACTGAAGTCAGCTTTCCACAGAGGCTGCCATCCAGAATGAGAGTTAAGGGATGGAAATTTAGTAAGTAATTTGGAGGATTCAAGCTGTACCAAGAGAGAAGGTTGAAGAACGTACATCAACACCACAGAGGCGAGCTGAGACCATAAGAACACAAACAAAAGTTAAAAAATCCATCACCAAGTGGACGGGAGTCTCCCCTCCCCTACGAGTCCAGCTTAAGAGCCCCACAAAAAAAGGGCAGAAATTAAAAGCCCTCCCACTTCATTTAATGTGAGTGACTTTCTAAAAACTGGACCTACCTCCCCTACTAGGGTGCCATGGTGCTCCCATGCCGGGCATAAAACTGTATAAAACTTTAAATATCTTTCCCAAATATCCAGCTATCCCCTCCACTCACACAGAGGTCTGGAGGTCTATCCTCCAGGAGTTTGGATCCCCGGGTGATTTATCATGGGGAGGGGTGTGGACAGAGCCCGAGCTGCAATTGACCAGCGCTGACTCTGAGGCATGGGAGTGAGGAACACAGTCATGCCACAGCGGCACTTCCCTGTGACACTTCCCTGTGGTGGGGTACACCAGCCCTCTTTGAGCAGAAATACAGCCAGGAATAAAACTGAATGAAGCTCTAGCTTCCCCGTTTGAAGTTCTGAGTTTCCACAACTCCCTCCCCACTCTCACTCAGGGGTCGTGGGGCCTTTCCCCCAGGAGTTTGGATCCTTGGGTGATTCCTACAGGGGAGCAGACAGTCCCAAAGTTGTGACTGTACAGTGCTGGCACTGAGGCACACAAGCGAGGAGGGCGAGCCTCATTTTAGTGGTACTTACCTACAGCTCGGTGACGGTGCACCAGCCCTCCTTGGGCAGTAATATGACCAGGCAAAAAACTGAGTGAGCATTTCCAGCACTGAGCTCCCAGAACGGCCTCCCACTCGTACTCGGGGATCTGGAGGCCTGCCCCCCAGAGGTCTAGATTGTAGGGTGACCTCTATTGGGGCGGTCAGTGCCTGAAATACGCTGTCTCTGAAGCACGGAAGTGAGGAGATAACGGTGGGCTAGACAGAAACCTCTGCAGAGCGGTGGTTCCCAGAGACGTGGAGCGGTGGCTGTCTTCTGGCAGTGGGCTGTGTGGGCTGCAGCTCTGGGCTCAGAGCACTCTCCTTCTCCCCCACTCTCAGATCTGGAGACCTTTCCCCCAGGAGTCAGGATCTCTGGGCGATCTCTTGACGGATGTAGACAGAGCATAAACCGCGGCTGGTCAGTGAAGTGTCGATAGCCATTTTTTTTTGTTGCTGTTGTTTGTTTTTTGTTTTGTTTTGTTTTGTTTTAACAGCAAAATGACTCACTTCTAGATATTCTGAAGCCACACCCCCAGTCTACCTGGGCAACCAGAGGAGGTCACCCGTGAGTAAAGGATTGGCATGACACTACTCACAAACCCGGACAGCTTCCAGGTGTGATGAAAAAGAGCAGGAAGAGGGGTATTCAAATACACACCTCCAGCAGCAAAGACATTTCAACTCAAATAGCCTGTCCTCTGCAGGCGATTTTAGCAGAAACAGAGACAGAATCCCAAAAAGTTGTCCTGTCCTGTTCTGTTCTGTTAGCAACATCAATCAGGGGCGGGGCTAAGCTTAAG
The DNA here is from genome assembly GCA_963574355.1 of Loris lydekkerianus. Classification (NCBI taxonomy): domain Eukaryota; kingdom Metazoa; phylum Chordata; class Mammalia; order Primates; family Lorisidae; genus Loris; species Loris lydekkerianus. The sequence continues at coordinate 6,459 of CAUYPK010076863.1, forward strand.
TGAACACCCCCCCCCCTTCATCAAGCACCCAAGGATGTCAGGCCTAACGCCCTCCAGCTAGACAACAGCAGACTGCAAAGGGCTAGCAGATTTCCTTGCAATTCAGGCAGGTGCAAACTCCTGGGGTATATGTTCACTACAGGCAACTGGGTCACCCATCTGCAGAGACATCCATGAATGGGTCTGACAAAGTGGCAAAGAGAGGAAGGAGACATCAACCTTCCCAGACTGATCTATTTGCTGGGTGGCTTCTCCTGACTCCACGCAGCACTGGAGTAAGCCATATCAGAGTAGTCACAAGCCCCCTGACATCCAGTCCCCAGAGACCTCTTGAATTCTCCGACTGAGACAGGTGCTGATTGAGACAATTGATTTGGACGTTCTGAACTGAACCAATAGACTGAGGACTTTTCAGGTAGTGCCTTAGGTGTGCAGTTGTGAAAAAGTTTGGTGTTCCTTTTCCAATTGGTGCCAGAGGTCGGTGGGAGGGATGACTTAACTGCTGGTTTTTCTCCACAGCTGAGACTTCAACCCAGAGTAAATGTTACACTAGGGTTGAATAGAAACCAGCTGAAAACAAGACAGAAACACTGAGCCCAACCACAACAGACAGGGCTCCAGTTTCTCAGGCTGCAACACAGTACGGGCCCTAAAAAAAAAAACCCACGGGAAAAATCAAAGGAGTAAAATAATCATGGGGCCATATCAGGAGAAAAACTCTGGTAACATGAATAAACAGAATAGATCAACCCCCCAAGAAAAGGTACGGCAGATGTAATTGACGATCACATTCATAAAAAACTGGCTGAGATGTCAGAAATTGAATTCAGAATTTGGATTGCAGACAAGATTAATAAAATGAAATTAGGAATTCGAGGAGAAATTCAACAGTTGTCTCAAGAATTTCATGAATTCAAAGACAAAACCACCAAAGACTTAGACACACTCAAGCAAGAATTTGCAGCCGTCAACAATATGAAAAATACAGTAGAATCCCTCAGCAACAGAATGGAGCAAGCAGAAGAAAGGATTTCTGACATTGAAGATAAAGCCTTTGAACACTTCCAAGCTCTCAAAAAGGAAAAGAAATGGAAAGCAAAAACAGATCATTCTCTTAGAGAGCTCTCAGATAATTCAAAGAAAACCAACATACAAATTATTGGAGTTCCTGAAAACCATGACGTGGCCTCGATGGGCACAGAGGCTTTTCTGCATAAAATTATGAAAGAAAATTTTCCAGGGATACCTAGAGATTCTGAAATGCATATAGCAGACAGCTTCAGAATCCCAGCACGATTCAACCCCAATAAGTCATCCCCCAGGCATATCATAATTAGTTTTACTAAAGTTAATATGAAGGAGAAGATTCTCAAAGCAGCCAGGCAAAAGAAACCCATTATGTACAAAGGCAAGAATATTAGAATGACCGCAGATCTCTCTGCTGAAACTTTTCAAGCCTTAAGAGGGTGGTCATCGACTTTTAATCTCCAAAGCAAAATAACTTTCAACCTAGGATCTTCTACCCAGCTAAACTGAGTTTCATTTATGAAGGATAAATTAAATACTTCAATGACATTCATATGTTGAAAAAAATTGCCATAAGTAAACCAGATCTTCAGGATATTCTCAGACCTATCCTCCAGAGTGACAAACCCAATTCTTTACCACAAAAGTAAATTGATTCAGAAACTTTTGATCAAACTCCAACTTCCACACTGGCGAAAAGATAAAAAATGTCCACCGGATCTTTGAAAACCTTGATAACCAAAACTGCAGCAGACTTATCAATATTCTCCATCAATGTGAATGGCTTAAAATTTCCTCTAAAGAGACACAGGTTAACTAACTGGATACAAAAACTCAGGGCAGATATTTTATGCATTCAAGAATCACATCTTAACTTAAAAGACAGATTTAGACTTAAGGTAAAAGAATGGTCATCCATATTTCAGGCAAACGGTAATCAGAAAAAAGCAGGTGTTGCAAATTTACTTGCTGATACATTAGGCTTTAAACCAACAAAAGTAAGAAGGACAACAATGGTCACTTCATATTTGTTAAGGATAATACTTAATATGATGAGATTTCAATTATTAATATCTATGCACCCAACCATAATGCACCTCAATTTAAAAGAGAAACTCTAACTGACCTAAGCAACTTGATTTCTTCACGCTCAATAATACTCGGAGACTTCAACACTCCTTTCGCAGTGTTAGATCTATCCTCCAGAAAAAAGCTGAGTGAAGAAATTTTAAATTTAAAAATAACCATCCAATATTTAGATCTAGCAGACATCTACAGAACATTTCATCCCCAAAAAACTGAATACACATACTTCTCATCAGCCCACGGAACCTACTCCAAAATCGACCACATCTTAGGTCACGAGACAAACCTCATTAAATTTAAAGGAATAGAAATTATTCCTTGCATCTTCTCAAACCACTATGGAATAAAACTTGAGCTGAGTAACAACAGGAATCTACATACTCATACAAAAACATGGAAGTTAAATAACCTTATGGTGAATGATTGCTGGATCAGATACGCGATTAAGAAAGAAAGCCACTTTTTTGGAACAAAACAAAAATGAAGACACAAACTATCAGAACCTCTGGGACACTGCAAAGGCAGTCCTAAGAGGGAAATTGATACCCCTGCAAGCCTTCCTCAAGAGAATAGAAAGAGAGGAAGTCAACAACTTAATGGGACATCTCAAACAATTGGAAAAGGAAGAACATTCTAACCCCAAACCCAGGAGAAGAAAATAAATAACCAAAATTAGAGCAGAATTAAATGAAATTGAAAACAAAAGAATAATACAACACATTAGTTAAATAAAACAGCTGGTTTTTTGAAAAGGTCAATAAAATAGATAAACCTTTAGCCAACCTAATCAGGGAAAAAGTGTAAAATCTCTAATCTCATCAATCAGAAATGACAAAGACGAAATAACAAAAGACTCCTCAGAAATCCAAAAAAATTCTTAATGATTACTAGAAGAAACTTTATTCTTAGAAATATAAAAATCTGAAGGAAATTGACCGATACTTGAAAGTACATCACCTTCCAAGACTTAACCAAAATCAAGGGGAAATGCTGAACAGGCCCATAACAAGTTCGGAAATAGCATCAACTGTATAAAACCTCCCTAGAAAGAAAAGCCCGGGACCAGAAGGTTTCACGGCAGAATTCTACCAAACCTTTAAAGAGGAATTAGTACCTATATTACTCAACCTGTCCCAAAAGGTAGAAAAAGAAGGAAGACTACACAATACATTCTATGAAGCAAACATCACCCTGATCCCCAAGCCAGGAAAGGACCCAACAAGAAAAGAAAATTATAGACCAATATCAATAATGAATGTAGATGCAAAAATATTCAACAAAATCCTAACAAACAGAATCCAGCAACACATCAAACAAATTATACATCATGACCAAGTCGGTTTTATCCCAGGGTCTCAAGGCTGGTTCAATATATGTAAATCTATAAATGTAATTCAGCATATAAACAAATAAAAAACAAAGACCATATGATTCTCTAAATCAATGCAGAAAAAGCTTTTGATAATATCCAGCATCCCTTCATGATCAAAACACTCAAGAAAATTTGTAAACAAGGGACATTTCTTAAACTGATAGAGGCTATCTACAGCAAACCCAGAGCCAATATCATATTGAATTGAGTTAAACTGGAATCATTTCCACTCAGATCAGAAAGCAGACAAGGCTGCCCATTGTCTCTATTGCTTTTTAACATTGTAATGGAAGTTTTAGCCCCCTCAATTAGGGAAGAAATGGTGATCAAGGGTATCTATATATGGTCAGAAGAGATCAAACTTTCACTTTTCGCAGATTATATGATTTTGTATCTGGAAAACACTAGGGAATCTACTACCAAACTCCTAGAAGTGATGAAGAAATACAGCAGCGTCTCAGGTTACAAAATCAACATTCACAAATCAGTTGCCTTTATATACACCAACAATAGTCAAGTTGAAAAAAAAATTAAGGACTGTATCCCATTCACAGTAGTGCCAAAGAAGTTGAAATATTTGGGAATTTACCTAACAAAAGACATGAAAGATCTGTATAAAGAGAACTATGAAACTCTAAGAAATGAAATAGCTGAAAATGGTAAAAAATGGAAAAATATACCATGCTCATGGCTGGGAAGAATCAACATTGTTAAAATGTTCTTACTACCCAAAGCAATATATAATTTCAATGCAATCTCTATCTAAGCTCCACTGTCATACTTTAAAGACCTTGAAAAAATAATACTCCGTTTTATATGGAATCAGAAAAAACCTCAAATAGGTAAGACATTACTCAGAAATAAAAACAAAACAGGAGGAATCATGCTACCAGATCTCAGACTTTACTACAGATTGTTAGTGATCAAAACAGCATGGTATTGGCACAAAAACAGAGAAGTACATGTCAGGAACAGAATAGAGAACCAAGAGATGAATCCAGCTACATACTGTTATTTTATCTTTGACAAGCCATTTAAAAACATTCAGTGGGGAAAAGATTCCCTATTTAACAAATGGTGCTGGGTGAACTGACTGGAAACCTGCAGAGGACTGAAATTGGACCCATATCTTTCACCCCCCAGGCAATTGAAGCAGCTTCAAAAATACATTACTGGGACTTGATCAAACTAAAAAGCTTCTGCACAGCCAAGAACACAGTAAAGAAAGCAAGCAAACAGCCCTCAGAATGGGAGAAGATATTTTCAGGTTGTATCTCTGACAAAGGTTTAATAACCAGAATCCACAGAGAACTCAAACACATCAGCAAGAAAAAAAAAAAACAAGTGATCCCATGCCAGGCTGGGCAAGGGATTTGAAGAGAAACTTCTGTACAGGAGACATGCGCATGGCCTTCAGGCATATGAAAAAATGATCATCACCTTTAATCATCAGAGAAATGCAAATCAAAACTACTTTGAGATATCATTTAACTCCAGTGAGACTAGCCTATAGCACAAAATCTCAAAACCAGAGATATTGGCGTGGATGTGGAGAAAAGGGAACACTTCTGCACTGCTGGTAGGAATGCAAACTAATACATTCCTTTTAAAAAGATATATGGAGAACACTTAGAGATCTAAAAATAGATCTGCCATTCAATCCGGTAATTGCTCTGCTGGGCATATACCCAGAGGATCAAAAATCACATCTTAACAAAGATATTTGTACCAGAATGTTTATCGCAGCCCTAATCATAATTGCTAAGTCATGGGAAAAGCCCAGGTGCCCATTGATACATGAATGGATTAATAAATTGTGGTATATGTACACCATGGAATATTATGCAGCCTTAAAAAAAGATAGAGATTTTACCTCTTTCATGTTTACATGATGGAGCTGGAATATATACTTGTTAGTAAAGTATCTCAAGAATGGAAGAAAAAGTACCCAATGTACTCAGCCCTACTATGAAACTAATTTAGGGCTTTCACATGAAAGCTATAACCCAGTTAAAACCTAACAATAGGGAAAGGGGAATAGGAAAAGGAGGGTGGGGGGAGGTGGGTGGAGGGAGGTGTATTGGTGGAATTACACCTGCGGGGCATCTCACCAGGGAATATGTGAAACTTAGTAAATGTGGAATGTAAATGTCTTGGCACAGTAACTGGGAAAATGCCACGAAGTCTATGTTAACTACTGAGATGAAAATTTGTCAAATGATCTGTGAAGCCAGTGTATGATGCCCCATGAGCATATCAATGTATGCAGCTATGATTTAATAAATAAGAATAAATAAATAAATAAATAAATAAATAAAAATTTAAAAAAGTACACAACTCACTGCACCATAGCTGCAAAAAAAAAAAAAAAAAAAAAAGTGATACATAGGAATATAGGTAACAAAAGAGGTGAAAGACCACTATAAAGAAAATTATGAAACTCTAAGAAGAGAAATAGCAGAGGATATTAACAAATGGAAGAACATACCATGCTCATGGGTAGGAAGAATCAACATTGTTGAAATATCTATACTTAAAAAAACAATCTACAAATTCAATGGACTCCCTATTAAAATACCAACATTGTACTTATTTATTTATTTATTTATTTATCTATTTATTTATTTTTATTGTTAAATCAGATCTGTGTACATAAGTGCAATCGCCTGTACCCATTCTAAGATGCACCATAGATGTGGCCCCACCAATTACCCTCCCTTCACCAAAACCTCCCCCTCCCTTCTCCTTCCTTGGCCCTTTCCCAATAGTCTTATAGCATAGTTGGATTGTAGCCTTCATGTGAAAGTTGCCTAAAAGCTACCTAGTCTTTCAGTAAAGCGCTTCAGCCACTGAATCAACTTACTGAAAGACTGGATCTTAGGACAAGAGCGGTTAAAAGTAACATCAATTTTTGTGTACTTTGAATTGCAACTCCATTCTTGGAGTTGCTATTGCCTGAACACAAAGAAATGGTAAATGTTTGAGGTGATAGATATTCCAAATACCATGATTTCATCGTCATAGCATATGGCTCCAAATAGCACATGTATGCCATAAATATGAACAACTATTACGTGTCTACAACAATATAATTTTTATATTATATTTGTTTTTTTTAGAAATGGTGTTTCAAAAGACTTTTTTTTTTCCAGACATAAATACTGAGGTATTTAGAAATGAAATAGTAAATGTGTGGGGGGCTTCCTTGAAAATAACCCAGCAGTCGACAGAGGTGATTGAAGATAGGGAAGAAAAGAGATTGTCCTTGACTTGGTAATTGTTCAATCAGGGTGGTAGATAACACATGGATTAATTGTGCCATTCTCTCTAATTTGGGGTGTTTGAAAATGTTCTTTGTGAGAAGTGAACTCAACACTGACCTCTGGAGTTAGACTGCCTGTCAATCACCGCCTTGACAACTGCTGACAGGACCCCTTCAGTCTCATTTATTAATCTCTCAAAGAGGAATCATTAGAACACAAAAACTGCTGTTATAGTTACTATGGCCTCAAAATGGGTAAACCTAAAATATAGGGGCTTACTGTAATGACTACATTTCTTTCACTCATGAATCTGCAACTTGACCATAATTGTGAGGACACATCACCTCAGCCCCACTCACAATTCCACTGCAGTACTTTCAAAGTCAGAGTCTAGGAGTCTAGGAGTCTACATCTAGCAGCTCACTCTGGTCTTGCAGTTGAGGCTGGATACTGTCTGGGACCTTAGTGGCGCCACCAGACAGGACGCACACAAGAGGGCTCTTGTGTTACCTGCTTCCTCACAAGCCTAGTGTGTGTGGAGTAGCCCAGTTTCAAGAGGAACCTTTCCAGAGAGCAGAATCCTTCTTGTGACACAGCCTTGGAAAGTCACATGGAATCACTCCTGCCTCACTCTATTGGCCCGTGAGCAGGAGCAGCACAGATGAGGAGAGTCTTGAAGAGTGGAAGCTTCTGGAAATTGTGGGATCAGAAAGAATGCTGTGCCCATTTTGAGAAAACACAGCTTGGCACTGCAGAAACACTGAGTGCTGTGAGCCCACACATGAAGCTTGCCCACATCCCATCTTGCAGCTACCTTTGTCCAGGAGGATTTGTCCCTGAGGGGTAACAATATCTTTCAGAATGCCATGGAGGTGAGTGGTTCAGCTTGACCTAGTGGAATCATTCTAGAGGATTTTAAACAGTGGTTTTTTGTTTTGTTTGCTCTGTAAACTAAAGAACTCTAGGAACTATTAGCCTACCTCCTTCACTGACTCTGAAGCTCAAACTCCAGTAACAGGAGCTGGACAGGGTGTCTAGATGCATTAGGCAGGGCCTCAGGGTTTGGCTCTGGTTGGGGGTATCTGTGTGGACCACCTAAGTGCAAGTGAGAGCCTTTTCTGGAGTCTGGGCCTATGAAGTCTATCCATAAGGTCCATAACCTTTTCAGCCAGACTTTTCCACTCTCACCTGGGAAATAACTCTTCTTACCAATGCTTTTGCATCCCATAGTACAACATCCACCTTCCCTCCTTACAACCCTACCTCCCACCTTCTGGCTAGCTGACATATAAATTTCCCCCACATCAGGCCTATACACCCAATTTCTGACTCACCAGCTTTCGTTCAGACCCTGAACACAAAGCTGCCCAAGCTGCTCAACTCCACAAATTCCACCTCACTCACATTGGTGACTTTCTAAAACCAATTCTTCTGCCTGCTGCACCTGAGCTTTGGAGGACAAGGCACATCCTAGGTAAGTGGCCACCAGAGGAATGCGACCACAGCCAGGGGGAACCACCCAAAATTACCAGCAAAAACATAGGGATGGCCCTTTGCATTTCATCCTTTCAGAGTCCAGAAGATCCCTCTAAGGCAGTCGTTTCAACCTGTGGATCACAACCACTATGTACTTTAAAGGTTCGTGGCATTAGAAAAATTGAGAAGCACTGTTTTAAGGCACCCAGCACAGGTTCCCCTAAAACCTAGGGAAGCCAACAATCAATAATGGGTTGTCTGACCACAGAAATTGTCCACCAGACCTACCTCTGCCTAGATCCTGACATACTCAAGAGACAGACAGAAACACAAACAAAAGGGGGAGGGGAGAGACTTCCCAGAATGCTGAGAACAATCTATTATCAGCACTAAGTTGATCAGGAGACAAACAAAACCTCCTCTGGCTTCCCTGACTCAGAAACACTGTTATAAATGTATCTATTTAGAAGTCTTTGCCTAAGTGTGTGAGTGGGTACATAGCAATGGCACCCTGGCTTGCAAAAGTCTTGCAAGGCTTGCCAGATCTTCCCCGTGTCCCTCAAGCCTTTGTTGGCAGCATGTGTTTTGTTTATTGGTGGTCTCCCTGAATACAACCACAAAGTGGGAGAACCATCTACTTCCATTCTGTGCTACAGCATCTAGAACAACACGCACACACTCACTTCACAAGTGCTGAATGGGAGCAGAAGAGAGAGAATGAATAAGTCATCAATGACCCATCTGCCACCCGAGGAACCCAGACATTATCCTAATTAGATTTGGGCTGAGGCTCAGCCCACCCTGCCAACCTTTGCAGTTCCCTCGCACCTGCTGCTACGGTGAGGACTGAATACAATTGAGTTTACACATCCTCAGGAAAAAGAAGAATAACGATGAAGTAAAAATGTGTTCCCGGTTAGCTAGGAAAGATATACATCAGCAGTTTCCCCATTACAAAAATCAATGGCTCTGCATTAATGACCCCTCCTCTGTGCCTCCCACCCACCTAGCCATGAATGAGAAAAAGCTGGAAACAAACCTGCCAAATGCCTGGACAGAGGCACTGAAGAAATGTTATTTTCCTGACAGGACATAACGGCTCAGGATCGTAATCTTAACACTCTGGGAGGCTGAGATTCCAGGCTGAAGGATGCCTTGAGCTGGCAGTTGGAGACCTGGCTGCACAAGAGCAAGACCATGGCTCAACTGAAAATAGAAGAAAT
>CAUYPK010076866.1:0-48385 GCA_963574355.1 Loris lydekkerianus
TTTTTAAGTAAAACAGCTGTTTATTCAGCCTGCTGTCATGCCAACACATTCTGTGAATATACCACTACAATTAGCACACCCTCTTGTAACAGGCAAAATTGTACATCAAATTATATTTCTTGCTACCTGATTATATAAAACTGTAAAATGAAAATGATTTATCAATTCCTCTTAACATTCCTAGTAAATAATTCAGCAGGAGATATGAGGCACAAAATCTTAGTAAAATATGACATAGGAAGAACAATAAGGTTTAACTCTCACTTAAATTTAACATGTCATAATTTGTTATTAATATACAAAGACAACAAACATTTAAAACATTATATTTACTAAGATTCTGGCAATAGCTTTATATAACAAGACACAGCATACCAGGCCTACCATTCAACTTGTTTATGATAAGTCTCAGCTTCAATATGAAGCTGTTTAAAAAAAAAATCAAGACCCTGCTTTTTTACATGCTAAATATTGTAGCAAATATGCCATTAAACATAGCTATGAATTTAAAACAGTAAAGTAAGGAGTTAACAAAAGCTAAACATTGCAGCCTAAACAAAATTCATACAAAAAAATAAAGTAACCATCACTGGTTACATAACATTTTCTTGACTAGATTAAACTTAATAGTATAAAACATGCATTTTAGAATCATTAGCTATCAAGTTCAAAAAGTACCAGTGTTCATTTGAAATGATTCCTCTCTAAAGCCAAAGTAGAATCAGAATTAATTCAAATGACATAACGTGTTCTAACACTAAAGAACATTCAATCTTATTGGAGTGCAGGTAAATCCCAGAGCTTCTGGGGCTTTCTCATGCTGCAAAGGGCAGTGTCTCTGATTCACACAAAGCAGCAGACAATAGACTCCAAGGATGTCACAAAGTGCAGTGAAGGGTAAGACTGCCAGTATCCAACTCTGACCTCCCCATAAAACATGGCAACTGTGTCCACAAATACAGGATGTGTGAGGGTCAAAGGCAACCTATTCTGCTAGCTAAAGAGAAGCAAACCAACCCCTCTATTCTAATAGCCGAGGTAAATAAAAAGTATACAAAGGGAGAAAATTAAAATACTTATGTACAGAGTAAGAATTTAAAAATATCAGTGTAATCCTTCAGAAATTTTAACTGGAGTCATCTGACCATTTCTGATTACATCTTAAAGATGTATCCAGATTCAATTTCTTTTGATTTCAGGGGTCCTCAGACTTTTTAAATAGGGTGCCAGTTCACTGTTCCTCAGACTGTTGGAGGGCCTGACTATAGTTTAAAAAAAAAAAACAAACTATGAACAAATTCCTATGCACACTGCACATATCTTATTTTGAAGTAAAACAAAATGGGGACAAATGCAATCACACCACCGCATGTGGCCTGTGGGCTGTAGTTTGAAGACCCCTGGATTTATCATTGGACATTTCTAGTCAAAAATATTAATTTTATTCCCAAAGTACTGTATGTCAACCACTAGTACAATTGCAGTGTACTATCTCCCAGAGTTATCAAGCACTGGAAGAGAAAAACTAGATGTTCAAGCAGCAGGCAATAATTATGGCCCTTTCACACAGCGGACTCTGAGTGGCTACTGAATGGTCCACGAATAGTTCTAAAAACAAGAAAATTCATGTATTTTAGTAAATATATCATCATTTTCACAGTTGAAATTCCCTTAGACATTGTACTTTCTTTTATAAGGGAATCCTGATTTTTTTCTTAATGTTGTGGCAAGTCAGGACTTGAACTTGTAGCCTTCTTTTTCTTCTTACTGTGTTTCTTATGTTTCTTTTTCTTTTTTGCTCTTTCTGTTGCTTTTTCTTGTCCATCACTGCTTTTCTCTTTTGCTCATATCTCCTTAATATAAACTGATTCTGATAAGGATTCAGATGATAAAGGTTTATCTTTAGGCATCTTTCTTTTTTTACTGAGTTCTTTAATGTCCTTTTCTCTCAGTTGTATCCTTTGACTTTTTCTTTCTTAAACTATGCTTACTGTCTGATTCAGTTGCTGATGTGGAACTTTCAGAAGATTTATGTGAATGGTTCTTCTTTTTCTTTCTCCATTTTCCTTCTTTCTTATCCTCATCTTCAGAATCTGAAGAACTGCTGGAAGAATCAGAGCTTGATGAAGAAGATTAATATCTCCTAGATTTCTTTTCGTGTTTCTTTTTAGATGAGCTCTCACTTCCATTTAACAATTTCTCCCTGTGTTTTTCTACTTCTTTCTTCCAGTTCTTGTTCATTTCTTTCTTCAGCCAAAGCCTTGCAACCTTTCTTTTTTTTTTTTTCTAGTTGCTCTTTTACTTCTTCCCAGGTAGACCTTGGTTGATTCAGATGATTCTGGATCGTTGGCCCTGAAGACTGGATTGGACCCCTTGATCTGGCCATTGCTGTTGGGTTCATATAGGCCACTCGATTGTCCCCCTTCCCCAGGTGCCTGACTGAGTGCAGTCACACGCAGATGGAAAGGCGGCTGAAGCAGGGGGCCCACCAAGTGCTTCCTAACGTTTGTATTTATGTAGTGCTTTTACTTTTCCAAGTCATTTGTCTGCACTTCTTCATTTAACATGGGTGAAGCTGACAGCGATTCCATCCCATCAGGCAGGGATTGTGCCCCGTTAGTGAATAAAACCCTGAACAATATTGACTCATTTTTATTTCTAAGATTAGCTCTGTTACCTAGAGTGCTACCTATTTTTATATTGTCTTTACCTCCTAAAATATTCCACTTATAATCATCCTTCAAAAATTTTAAATATTATCAGCAAGGAATTTGCTGATGCAAATGAATTTGGTGATACACCCATGAGTATGAGGTGTGAAGCTACAACCCAGATCTTGCCACTTAGTGCATTATTCATGCATTTGCAATAATTAAGGGAAAGAAAATAACTTTTTCTGCCTCTATTTTCTATTTAGACTAAAAGAAAAAGAAAAGTTTGTCATAGGATATTTATTTCTCAATAAAATAATACTGTAGTTGTATTCTCTTATTGTTCAATGTCGATACCACTGTGGCATGTTGTTACTGCACACAGGAACTGGCTGGGACACGGATTAAAGGTAGAAGCCTGCAATAGGTGGGCTTCCCATATCTCCAGGGAGAGCCCTGAGCAACCTCTGTCATGGCCTTTTACTGAAGCATTACACAACAGGTGTGGGGCCCCACATACTGGGAGCTACGTTCTTGATCACTACATGCTCGTTCTCCATGGGCTCAACTCCCACTCTGCTGCACCAGACTGTCCAAAGTATAACACCTACTCCCTAACAAGCCAAGGATCTTATCTCATTAACACATGCAGTTGCTGGAGAGCTTTTCTTCAGGCAACAAACTATCTCCATACCAGCTAGGAGATTGTCTTGCTTCAGTCACCTTCTTCAAGAGTTAGTGGCACATTATACCCCATGATTGCATTAATGTACACAGCTATGATTTAATTAAAAAAAAAGGGGGGGGGGAGTTGGTGGCTGCTTCTATCAGCCTGGTGCTTGGTCTCCCTACAGTTCGATATACCCTGCCCTCTTGTATATACTGTTGGCCCATTTTAATGTCTTTATATTTCACATTCTAAATTTCTGATTTCTTACTATATGTTTGGATTTATGTTATCTTTTTATTATTAATCCAGGTCAAAGTTTTACTTATTTTTAAGTGACACAATTCTGGACCTCTAAAGATACAGTCTAAGTTTTATAAAACAGAACTTGCTTATCTGAACTCCTCATGTTTTTTGTTTGGTTTGGGTTTTTTTGAGACTGAGTCTCACTGTGTCATTCTTGGTAGAGTGCCATGACGTCACAGCTCACAGCAACCTCAAACTCTTGGTCTTAAGTGATTCTCTTGCCTCAGCTTCCCAAGTAGCTGGGACTATAGGCCCTCACCATAGCACCCAGCTATTTTTTTGTTGTAGTGTCATTGTTGTTTACCAGGCCTGGGCCGGGTTTGAACCTACCAGCCCCGGTGTATGGCCAGCACCCTAACCACTGAGCTACAGGTGCTGAGCCCTCATGATGTTTAGTAAGAGAAGGCTTATTAAAAAGTAAACTGTTTCCTTTTACCTCCATGACTGTGGTACAAATATATAATCTGTACCTCCAGTTTAGCATAGTTTTTACTGCTTTAGAGAGGAATAAGAACATGAGTTATGGGTTTTTCTTTTTAGTATATATAAAGTAGTAAACAATAATGCACGAAAAATACACTTAATTTGTAGGTTTTTAAAAATTATAAGGAGTTGTAGAATTGATTAAACTCATTTTGTTTTTTATTCTGTTAATATGGTATATTAGTTTGATTGATTTTCATAGTTGAACTAACCTGGCCTTCCTGGAATCATCTTTAGACAGATAAAATGTAGCAAATAGGGCCGGGCAGGCGCAATAGGGTGGGCGCAGTGGCTCACGCCTGTAATCCTAGCATTCTGGGAGGCCAAGGCTTATAGATTGCCTGAGCTCACAGGTTGGATACCAACCTGAGCAAGAGCAAGACCCCATCTCTAGCCAGGCGTTGTGGTAGGTGCTTGTAGTCCCAGCTATTCAGGAGGCTCAGACTAGAGAATAACTTGAGCCCAAGAGTTTGAGGTTGCGCTGAGCTATGTCACTAGGGTACTCTACCGAGGGCAACAAAGTGAGACATTGTCTCAAAAAAGTAAAATGTAGCAAGTAGTTGGCACTTAATATCTGTTTACAAAAAGTGAGAAAAGGCAATAGTTTTAAACAAAATCGTTACAGGTTTTAGATTTGTATTTGTAAACAGCCAATAACATAAATGTATTTATTTAAACTAGATTAGGAAATGACTATTCACTGTAGCAAAACTTAACAGATTGTTTAAGGATATAGAGCCAGTATTATTATATGTGTATAAACAGTGTGAAAAATCTGTAAATCAGGCCTGGCGCCTGTAGCTCAGCAGCTATGGTGCCAGCCACATACACCAGAGCTGGCAGATTTGAACTAGTCTGGGCTTGCCAAACAACAATAACAACTACAACAAAAATAGCCAGGCGTTGTAGCGGGCGCCTGTAAGTCTCAGCTACTTGGGAGGCTGAGGCAAGAGAATCACTTAAGCCCAAGAATTTGAGGTTGCTGGGTATCACAGCACTTTACCAAGGGCGACAGAGTGAAGACCCTGTCTCAGAAAAAAAAAAAATTTGTAAATCAGAGCTGTCAAATATATGACAGGGTTCTTAGTAAACAGTTCTGTGCACCAGTTGGAGGTTCAGGCTGATAGGCCCTGGACACAGATGGATCTTGAGATGGGAAACCAATCGTATTTTACTTCCATAAAGGTTAGAAAAGGAGTCCTAGCAGAGAGAAGAGCTATTCTATCTCATTATGGATGATGGTATAAGCTTCCAGAGCCTTGAAAGGAGCCTTATCCATAGCTGCATGGTTTCAGGTGACAAGCGAGAGCATCATACCTGAAAGTCAGTCTGCCCAGTGCAGGCCTAGCCTTGTGTAAATGCAGCTACAGCAGCCTTGCCTTGATAGATGCAAGACATATGTTGCATTCAAACCAGACACACCTCATCAGTCTCAGAATGATACAGTGTGTAATATGACTGCCAGAGGACAGCACATGTGACACATGAATAAACCTTCTACAGGGACACAAATCATCACCGTGTACTATGGAGCACGAACACACCTGCCCATTGTACAGGGACACGAATAAATCTGCCCATCTGTACTATGGGGCACACACACACCTGCCCATTGTACAGGGACACAAATCTCCCCGTGTGTACTATGGGGCACACACACACCTGCCCATTCTACAGGGACACAAGCAAATCATCACTGTGTACTATGGAGCACACACAGACCTGCCCATTCTACAGGGACATAAGCAAATCATCACTGTGTACTATGGAGCATGAACACACCTGCCCATTCTACAGGGACACAAGCAAATCATCACTCTGTACTATGGAGCACAAACACACCTGCCCATTCTGCAGGGACACAAGCAAATCATCACTGTGTACTATGGAGCACTAACACACCTGCCCATTCTACAGGGACACAAGCAAATCATCACCGTGTACTGTGGGGCACTAACACATCTGCCTATTCTACAGGGGCATGAACAGATCTGTCCATGTGTACTATGGGGCACAAACACACCTGCCTGTTCTACAGGGGCATGAACAGATCTGCCCATGTGTACTATGAGGCATGAACAGATCTGTCATTTATTGTCCTCAGCCTACTCAAGTCAGAATAGCGTGGGTGGGGTGTATTTCTGAAAGTTACATGAAACTAGATGAAGGTTTAGCTGTCCAGACATACCCAGATACAGATCTAGATATATAGATCATCTAATCATAGAAAATTCCTATGATGGAAATTTTATTAGAATCTCTTTTAAATACCACATAAGGTAAATGAACCTTAGATTATCATTCATAGCATGTGATAGGATAGATTTTAAGTTTTTACAGCTTGATTTCATATTTAAAATATTTCGTGTGTTTCAGTTAGTAGTTGCCAAAAAATGCAAAAGATTTGAGTATTTGGGGTATGAAAATTACAAGTGTTTCAGTCTTACTAAAAGAAAAGGCTTTATATGTTTTTTAGACATACAAGACCCAAGGAGAGCCTGTAGGAGTTTGTGTGCCTTACTAGCCAAAATCTGAGTAAAAGTGCAGCCAAAATTAACTGCAGTTGATGCTGTACTACACATTCTCTGACGACTGAGGATGGGTTTTATTTATTTTTGTGTGTATATATTTTTTTTTCTTTTTTTTTTTTTTTTAAGAGACAGAGTCTCACTGTCACCCTCGGTAGAGTCCTGTGGCATCACAGCTCACAGCAACCTCCAATTCCTGGACTTAGGCGAATCTCTTGCCTCAGCCTCCTGAGTAGCTGGGACTACAGGTGCCTGCCCCAACGCCCAGCTATTTTTTTGTTGCAGTTTGGCCAGGGCCAAGTTCAAACCCGCCACCCTCTGTATATGGGGCCGGCGCTCTACTCACTGAGCCAGAGGTGCCAACCTTATTTTTCAAAATTAGCATGGTATCTTTCAAAATTAGCATGGTAACTGGATAATAGATGCCCAATAAATGTTTATTATTCATATTTTTTATTTGTAATTTAAATTCAACATGCTTACATTCCTTCACAATTGTCAGAGAAAGATACAGTAGTAAAATTGGAAAAGACTAAAACACATAACTTTACTTTTAATCTTTTTCCTAACCTATCCATTTGATTTTTTAATAGCTGTGACATTCAGAGAATTCAGACATAACTTTTTACTGTGTTTTTGAAAACTCAGGCTTAAGTAAAAACCTTTCATTCTTTTTGTTCATTTTTGAAATTGCTATTATACTACTTTCTTTGAATTCAGTACTGATTAAAAAAGATTCTTGTTGTATTTGATACAGAGTTCTGAAATAAACTTGGAAACTATTGAGATTTTTTCTACAAGTACAGTCTAAAATAATTTATAGATTTTACTTTTATTTAGAATAATAAAGGGGCTGGACACAGTGGCTCACACTTGTAATCTTAGTACTCTGGGAGGCCCAGGTAGGTGGATTGCTTGAGCTCATGAGTTTGAAACCAGCCTGAGCAAAAGTGAGACCCTTCCCATCTCTACTAAAAATAGAAAAACTGATGTAAGAGGGTTTTGGGGTTTTTTTTGTTTGTTTGTTTTTTAAATGGATTCAATTTTTATTAAATAATGTAAGGGTTTTCTTGGCACCATTCACATACTCTTGCCTTTATGCATAAAACAAACCAGGTCTATCTGCACGGGTAGCAAAGAAAGCTACTGGAACAAACGCTAAGTGAACAGGTTCAGGGTCCCAGGGAGCAACTCTTTGCTTAAGCCCAAGAGTTAGAAGTTGCTATAAGCTATGACGCCACAGCACTCTACCCAGGGTGACAGCTTGAGACTCTGTCTCAAAAACAAAACAAAACAAAACAAACAAAAAAAAACAGTAAAGGATAGGATTTAGGTAGTAGATATCAATATATGTAGAGATTTCTTCATTATTTTATTTCATGTCAGCCTTTATATTCTACAACGGGAAAAAATAAAATAAGTAACATTTTTAACTTTTTGGAATATTTAATATTCAGAATTGATAACTTTACAATTTGTCTAAATTAGGCAAAAGGGACAGCTAGCTCTAGAGAGAGCTAAACAAGTGGAAGAGTTCCTGCAGCGAAAACGAGAGGCTTTGCAGAATAAAGCTCGAGCCGAAGGCCACATGGTATGATTTTTTGCTTGTTTGAGATTTTGAGTTTATTAATATTCCAAATGAAAGTCTGGAATAAGGTAAGTACAAATAAAAATAATTATAATCTGACAATTTATGCATAATAGTAGGAAAAAGGGTACTCAAAAATCATTTGCAGAGTATAAAGTCATTGTCTTGGGCCTGGCGCAATGGCTCTCTCTTGCACTACCAGCACATTGGGACATCCATGGTAGAGGTTCACTTGAGGCAGGAAGTTTGAGACTAGCCTGGGCAACATAGACAGACACTGTTTTTACAAAACACTTTTTAAAAACTAGTCAAGCATGATGGTGCATATCTATAGTCTCAGCTACTTGGGAGACTGAAGCAGGAGGGTCACTTGAGCCAAGAGTTGAAGATTACAGTGAGCTGTGATTATGCCACTGTACTCCAGCCAGAGCAACAGAGAGAGGCCCTGTCTCTTAAGAAAAAATTAAAAAAAGTTGTACATGGGTCATTACCAAAGTTTTGAGATTTATGAAAATCAAGAAACATAAAATCTGCTCAGATGGAAGGAAACATTAGTACTTCACCCACACTCACATAGTATGCCCAGAAGCAGGATTTAAGCCCATGTTTCTGGTTTTTGTACTTATGCTTTTAGCCATTTTACTGAAAGATTTATTTGTTATCTTTTAAATTGCATATTATTGCTTGCTTTAATTAAAGTGAAATGAATTATAGAACAGGCATAGGCAAATCTTTTCTGTAAAAGACCGAAAAGTAAATACTAATATTTTAAGTTTTCAATTTGGTATCTTATGGAGCTACTCAACTCTGCTGTGCTAGTGAAACAAGTGGATATGGCGGTGCTCTAACCAAGCTTAATTTTGGAAATAAGGCAGTTGGCTAGATTTGACGTGTTAACTAGTTTTTGTTCCTTGTTACAGAGTGTCTTGTATGTAAATTAATTCTTCAACACTAAGTTGTTTATTTTGAAAACATTATTTTTCCGAATCTTCTTTAAAAATTGTCTTTATTCTTCCAAAATAATGTTGATAGGTAGAAAAGAATATATGTAATATATGTGATAATTATGAAGCAAAATAATATTCTAAGTTCAGTTTACATACTCTTCCATAATTCAAGGACTAGCAACTGTTTTTCTGTAGAGGACCAGATAGTAAATATTCGTGGCTTTGCCAAGCCATAAAATCTCTGTCATCGCCACTCAACTCTGCATTGTAACATAAAAGCAGCTGTAGACAACGTGTAATCAGAGTATAGAGGTATGTTTGGTAAAACAATTTATGAACACTGAAATTAGAACTTCCTGATTTTCATGTGTTATAAAATATTCTTCCTTTCATTTTTTCTTCACTCTTTATTTAAAGTGAAAGCTATTACTAGCTTTTGGACCATGTGAATACAAGTGGTGGGCTGACATTGGCCAGTGGGCCATAGTTTGTGAACCTCTGTTTTAACTTGTTCCCCTGCCTCCTCCTGCGAGTGACTATTATCCTGAATTTTGAGTGCAGCATTCCTATAGATTTCTTAGGATACTTTTTTTTTCACAGAGGTCCTCAAACTTTTTAAACAGGGGGCCAGTTCACTGTCCCTCAGACCATTGGAGGGCTGGACTATAGTTAAAAAAAAACAAAAACAAAAACTGTGAACAAATTCCTATGCACATTGCACATATCTTATTTTCAAGTAAAAAAACAAAACGGGAACAAATACAATCACACCGCCTCATGTGGCCTGTGGGCCGCAGTTTGAGGACCCCTGAATAGTATATAGGATATATACTTTGCTCATATACTATATGATTGGACAATATATTATTCTGTTCTCCTTTTGAGCATTATGAAAATTATATGATATGTAGATTGAAACTTGCTGTTTTTTATTCAGTGTTGTTTTTCTAATATTTATTCACTAGTCAAATACAGCTATATAATTTTTCATTATGTGACTATACCACAATCATTAATTCTCTTGACAGTAGTCTTTTAGGTTTATTCAGTTCTTCTTTGAAAATTCTTATGCATGTCTTCTGGTGCACATGTGCAAGTTTTTTTTTTTGTTTGTTTGTTTGTTTTTGAGACAGAGTTTCACTGTGTTGCCCGGGGTAGAGTGCCCTAGCATCACAGCTCATAGCAACCTCAAACTCTGGAGCTTAAGTGATTCTCTTGCCTCAGCCTCCCAAGTAGCTGGGACGACAGGCACCCTTGACAACGCCTGGCTATTTCTTTTTTTGTTGTAGTTGTCGTCGTCGTTTGGCAGGCCTGGGCTGGGTTCAAACCCAGTGTTTGTGTATGTGGCTGGTGCCCTAGCCGCTGAGCTACAGGCTCTGAGCCACAAGTGTTTTTCTTGATTATTTTCTTCTGTTGAATAACTACAAAAGAACCTCTAAATTTTACAAAAGATGATAAAGGAGCTTTATTTCACTTTGAGAAGTGTCACTTCCTTGTTAACTCATATCATACTGTATCTACTTATTCTAATGGAAAAGTACCTTATAAAATATTAGTTAACTTTAAACATTTCATCCACTGTTTCATTCATTCATTTAGTTTTATACAAACATTGATTGATTATAATATGTTAGGTTCCAGCTAGCAGGATGATATAAGTATTTAATAAAGGAGACAGACACGTAAACCAACAAATAACAATAACTGAGACAACTTACTGTGCTAGGCATGAAGGTAAGCAGTCTAACTGCATTATCTCTATAGTAGTCTTCTAAGGCTGCTGTAACAAAATACTGCAAACTAAATGGCTTACTCAACATATATATTTATCATCTCCCATACTGAAGGCTAGAAGTCCCAAGATTAATTTGTCCACAGGGGTTGGTTCCTTCTGAGGGTGGTGAGGCAGAATTTGTTCCGTGCGTCTTTCCTACCTTCTGGTGGTGCTTTAGCCTTACTTGGTGTAGAATCACTGTTCTCATCTGTGCCTTCATCTTCCCATGGTGTTCTCTCTGTGTATGAGTCTGTCTCTAAATTTCCCTTTTTTGTAGGGACACCAGTCATATTGGAGTAGGATCTTATCTGGTGACATCATTTTACCTTGGTCAAAGATCCTATCCCTAAATAAGGTCATTTCTGAGGCATTGAGGATTATGAGTACAGAATGCAAATTTATGGGGACACGGTGCAACACATAACTATCTCTTTTAGTCATTACAGCAATCCTGTGTAACTCTGTGATGATTCGTCATGTCTTAGACTATATTGCAATGTAAAAATCCTTATCTATCAAAAAGTAGCTTCTACCCAATTCAAAACAGAAAGCATTGACTCATTTTCCCCTACTCCTTCCTTCTAAATATGTCGGTCACTGTGAAGTTTTGAGACAGACTGTGTTATGGTTCATTATTTCACTTTTAAGAAACACAGTTGACAGTGTTCTTTGTGCAAGTTTTACCTTGTTCAGCTTAACAGGTATTTCTGGGAGGGCCTGAGTTGGTTCCATCTGTACAGATTTTATGTTTCTTGATTTTTGTGTATCTCAAAATTTTCATAACAGCTAAATACCCCAGGAACTATTTAGCATAAAATTATAATAGGATTCTAAATGCTGGGAAGAAGGTTAACTGGCTAGAGACCTCAAGACTTGAGAAGTAACAGTGTAGGCTCCTGGGTTTTCTTTTCACCACCCAAATATCCTGGACAAGGTATTAGTAAGGCCTGCAGCCCAAATCTTCTATAGACTTAAACAAAAACAAAACCAGAAAAGCTTGCTCCCACTCACTGAAGGCTTGGGAAAGAAGAACCCCAACAGAGATGGGAAACCCCAATACCACCTTCGCAGCAGGGACGTGATGAGTGAATAATTGTGTTTGGGGTTTAATTGCTTCTTTTCTTCTATTCTCATTGAACATATTTGTCCAACTGATAGAAATGCTAGGGTTTATTATCATACTTTACCAGCTAGAAATGAGCAGTTTGATGAGAATATTTCAGATTGTATATGAATCCCGCATATTGTACCCCTTGATTGCACTAATGTGCACAGCTATGATTTAGCAATAAAAATAAATTAATTTAAAAAAAAAAGAAAGAAAGAAATGGTCAGTATTTGCCAAAAGAAAGAAAGCAATGCCTGGATATTCCTGGTAAGATGATGTAGCCTTAGTCGTTCTTTAAACTTAGTACATTAAATGATAAACAGGGAATCCTGCAAAACCTGGCAGCTATGTATGGAGGCAGGCCCAGCTCTTCAAGAGGAGGGAGGCCAAGAAACAAAGAGGAAGAGGTATGCTTCCTGCATGCTCACTGCCTCATCACTGCCATTTTTGAGTTGATTGCCTTCTTTGCTTGCATGGTTTAAATTCTTAACAATCATTTGAAGATTTTGTAGGTCTCTAGGGACCTGTTAATATACTTTCACTGACATACTGTGTCATAATTTTGTCCCATAACTGTTATTCAGTATTCTGAGTTCGATTTTTTTATGATTATATAATAACATATATTATTTAATTTATAAAATTAAATATTTGTTATTATAATGTATTTCTTTCTTTTCAGAAATAAGTAGATCTAAATTACTTGACAGCTAATTACATTTCCATTAACCAGATTTCAAAACTTTTCGTATATCTAGATTAACACTTTTCTTTAAATTAAAAAAGTTCATCAGTAAAATTATTGATCGTTTCTCTTTCAGTCATTATATTGAGTTTTTTTCCCTCTTTGTAGGTTTATCTGGCAAGACTGAGACAAATAAGACTACAGAATTTCAATGAGCGCCAGCAAATTAAAGCTAAACTTCGTGGTGAAAAAGTGAGTTAAACATTAATTTTGTTAAAAGCTGTTAAGTAATATCATAAGGATTGAGATTAAAAATGCTGTGACACTAACAAAAAAAATAAAAACTGATGAAGATATTGAAAATTCAAAGATCCAAAAACTACACATAGGGATAACATGAATATTTATGGAATGTAAAATTGACAAGCCCATTTGTTCCAGAGGAATTCTTTTTTTTTCTTTTTTTTTAATTAATTGAGACAGAGTCTCACTTTATCACCCTTGGTAGAGTGCTGTGGCATCATGGCTCACAGCAACCTCAAACTCTTGGGCTCAATTGATTCTCTTGCCTCAGCCGGGTTCGAACCCACCAGCCCGGATCATGTGGCTGGCGCCTTAACTGCTGAGCTATGGGCACTCAGCTAGTTCCAGGGGAATTCTAAGAGGAAGATAGAGTGTGTATCCGTGGAAAGATTACAACCCACTCTCTGTCATTGCCATTGTCATTCAGTTCTGTTGTCCGTAAAAGATGATGGTTCTGAAGAGTTCAGGTGCAGCTTTTGGAGAAAATTAACAGCAATAAGCGATTTTCCCTTTACATTTTTAGATTTTTATTATTTTTAATATAATCTTTATAGTATCTTTCACAATGCTTTGTACTGAATTTGATGGTTTTTATCCTAAGTGATTGCTTACTTACTTATTTTGTAGAAAGGAGCTGATAGTTCCGAAGGAGAAGGAAGTGAAGAGGCTGATGTGAGGCGAAAAAAAATTGAATCAGTCAAGGTATAGACTAGAAATGACACTGGCTCTCTCAGAGAGAATTTACACCTGCGGTAGAAAATTCTGTTCTTTCTGTTTACATAACTAAATGACTATCCTTTTGGTTTAATTTTTCTTTCCCCTTTATCTCTCATTTTTTGGTTTCTGAAAAATAGTATTTTTGTCTGTTTATATCATATTAATGAAGAATAACTTGATGAAACCTTGGCATAAATAGATAAAACTATCTTAAAAATAAAATACAGCAACCTTGGGCAGCACCTGTGGCTCAGTGGGTAGGGGCCGGCCCCATATACCCAGGGTGGTGGGTTCAAACTTGGCCCCAGCCAAACTGCAACAAAAAATAACCGGGTGTTGTGGCAGGTGCCTGTGGTCCTAGCTAGTTGGGAGGCTGAGGCAAGAGGATCATCTAAGCCCAAGAGTTGGAGGTTGCTGTGAGCTGTGTGATGCCACGGCATTCTACCAAAGGCAATAAAGTGAGACTCTGTCTCTACAAAAACAAAAACACAGCAACCTTAAAAGTGAAAGATTCAGTTATTCATCTCTATAAATGTAAATGAAGTCCATGTACAATAGTTTTAATTTTTTATATATTTTTTTCATTCAGCAAGTGTTTATTCAGTACCTGCTGTGTGTTGGGGCTGGTTTTAGATGCTAGGGATACAGAGTAAACTTACATTTTTATTCTGGAATGACACACACTTTTTTTTGGCTACTAAGTAAGTATTCTTATAGGCCTGAAGAGAAAAAAAAAGCCCTATGCCCTTCTTTCTGGTAACTAATTTTGTTGATTGTTCTTATTTTCAGGCCCGAGCAAATGCGCGTGCTGCTGTCCTAAAAGAACAGCTAGAGCGAAAGAGAAAGGAAGCCTATGAGAGAGAGAAGAGAGTGTGGGAAGAGCATGTAAGGTTCTTCCCAAGTTCTTGATCTTGGGTGTCCTAATGTTCTTCTTGTGCTTCCTTCGTGGTACATCAGCATTATAATCTTGTGGGGTTTCTGTCTCTTTTTTTCTTTTTTTGAGGCAACGTCTCACTTATGTTGCCCTTGGTAGAGCACTGTGGTGTCATAGCTCACAGCACCCTCCAACTTTTGGGCTTAAACAGTTCTCTTGCCTCAGCCTCTCAAGTAGCTGAGACTACAGTGCCTGCCACAACGCCCGGCTATTTGTAGAGATGGGGTCTCACTCTGGCTCTGGCTGGTCTTCACCACCTGAACGCAGGCATTCCACCCTCCTGGGCCTCCCAGAGTGCTAGGATTACAGGCATGAGCCACCACGCCTGGCCTTTTTTCTCTATTTTTTAATTATTGTTTTCCCTATCCCCTTGCCCTCTTGCCCTCTCTTTCTACCTCCCTCTTTCTCTTTTGTGTGCAGTTTCTTTTTAAAAGTTATTTATTTACTTATTGCCAAGTAGCTAATCAAAATCCCACCATCACTTAATGGGGTGCTAGGGTGTGTGCTGTGTGTGAGGAAGAAGAAAGTGCCTGTGTGTAAACTGAATAAACAGTGCTCTTGTAGCTACCATTTCATTTCTTCATGCAAATGCAAAGTCCCCAAAGTGTTTAATTTTTTTTTACAGTTGGTGGCTAAGAGTTCTGATGTGTCTTCACCTTTGGGCCAGCATGAAGCAGGTGGCTCTCCGTCAAAGCAAATGAGACCTGTTATTTCTGTGACTTCAGCTTTAAAGGAAGTGGGTGTGGTAAGTTTCCTAAGATTTAGAACTCTTCTAAGTCAAAAGATTATTTGGAAGGAAATTGCATTAATTCCTAATATCTCTTTAGGTTTTTCTAGAGAAAAAATTACTTTTTGAGAGTTTTTGGTTTACTCTGAATATTGCAGCATCTTCTTTGCTTAGAGCTTTTATACCTAGGACACCTAGTAGATGGAAGTATATTAAAATTACTCTTTTTTTTTTACTTTTAAAGAATGAATAAATATTATATATAAATATACACTAAAAATAATGCAACAAACATTTTTATATGTAACCCTCATGATTAACAAATGTTGACTTTTTAAAAAAAAATAATGTCTCTTTGGTACTCTAATTAAGCCCAACACATTTGCATTTATTTGAAGTTTTGTAACATAGCAATTGCTGGAGGATTCAGTGTAATTACAGTTAAATCGTCAATTATTTCTTTTACTTTTTATTAATGTTTCTGAATCTCTATCATGCCATTCATACAAGTAGTAAAACAAAGAAATAGGAACAAATAGAAAGTATAAATTTTAGACGTATATTTCAAGTGTCTATCTGAAGTGTGAAGACGCTGCTGTGAGGTTAAGAGAAATGGGCTTCTAATGTGGAGTTTCTGCCTAGAATTCAATAGACAATGAAAAAATGCTGAATCAGGTAGCACATTAACCTTACTTTCTCCTTTCGTGGTAATCAGTGTCTGTGCTGTTTATTTGTTGAGTTTCATCAAGTTTTTGCAAACAAAATTAGTACACTAATATTTTTTTTCCAACCTTTGTGTTTCTCTTGAAAATAAGGTGACTGGCTTGGCACCCATAGCTCAGTGGTAAGGGCACCAGTCACCTGCTCCAGGCCTGGTGGGTTTGACCTGGGCCTGGCCTGCTAAATAAAAAGTAGCTGGGCATTGTGGGAGGCACCTGTGGTCCCAGCTACATGGGAGGCTGAGGCAAGAGAATTGCTTGAGCCCAAGAGTTTAAGATTGCAGTGAGCTATGACACCATGGCACTCTACCAAAAGTGACATAGTAAGACTCTGTCTCAAAAAAATAAGTAAGACTGAGTAGAAAAAAAAAAGACTGAGTAGAAAAATAGGAGTTTCTTGACCAAATTCAAGAAATTCTAGTAAGAAACTATTGTTTTTAAAGTAGATTTATTCTTTTTTTCTATCCGATAACAACTTTGCATATGCTACATTGTTACTTCAACTTTAGATGCCACTGTATGGTTCCCTTCCTGGTCCCCAGTCTCACATCTCAAGTAGCTGTTCATCTCTGGTTATAGTGACTGCTAATTTCCTGACTACTTTACTGGGTAAAATGTTGTTTGTCTCATTTACATGTATTACTTTAAAACTTACCACTAAACTCCTTTTTTATTTATTTGAAATATTTAAAATTTGAGGTAGTCATATAACTAAATGGTTTTTCTTTTTGTGTTATGTTGGTAAATGTCACTTGAAACTTTGAAAATTTCTGAATCTTCTAGATACTTTTACTTTCATAAGTTTTCATAACTGCTGATTTTTTCTTTTCATATATTTTAAAATTCCAGGTGATCTAGATTGCTTTGACAATACTAATCCGAAGACTGGATTTATATTACGTGCAGTGCAAATAAATGACTTAGAACTGAATACTCTCTTTGTTTAGGGTGGAAAGTCAGTTCTCAATTATGTTTACTAGTATGGTTTAACAAGAATATATATATACATGGGCTTGGTGTCCATAGCATAGTGGTTATGGCACCAGCCACATACACTGAGCATGGCGGGTTTGAACCTGGCCCAGGACAACTAAAAAACAACTACAACTAAAAAAAATAGCTGGGCGTTGTGACAGGTACCTGTAGTCCCAGCTACTTAGGAGGCTGAGGCAAGAGAATCACTTAAGCTCCAGAGTTTGAGGTTGCTGTGTGCTGTGACGCCACGGCATTCTACAGAGGGTGACAAAATGAAACTGTCTCAAAAAAAACAAGAATATATATACATGAAATGTAGAGATAGTTTCAGAATGACACAGCTTAGCTTTTTATTTTTTCTTTTGAGAGTCTCACTTTATGGCCAGTAGTAGGGTACCACAGCAACCTCCAACTCCTGAGCACAAGCTGATCCTTCTGCCTCAGCCTCCCTAGTAGCTGGGACCACAGGTGCCTGCTACAACACCTGGCTATTTTTAGAGATGGGGTCTCACTCTAGCTCAAACTGGTCTTGAACTTCTGTGCTCAGGGCAATTGTCTGCCTCAGCCTTCTAGAGTGCTAGGATTACAGGTGTGAGCCACCACCCAAAGCCAATACAGTTATCTTGAATTAGTTTATCTTGAGTTAGTTTATCTGTCAAAACTTTCCCTAATTCTAATTGAGAGAGTATGTGGATTTTCCTTTTATTCTCACCATTGATTTAAAATTACCAAAAAGTCAGGTTCCAAAGAATAGTATAGTTAAATATGTGAGCAGTAATGTAAAACTATGCCAAATGATCAGGTGCAGTGGCTCAGGCCTGTAATCCTAGCACTCTGGGAGGCTGAGGCAGGTGGATTGCTTGAGGTCAGGAGTTAAAGACCAGCCTGAGCAAGAACGAGACCTCAGCTCTAAAAATAGCTGGGCATGTGGCTCATGCCTATTATCCTAGCATTTGGGAGGCCCAAGAGGGTGGATTGCTGGAGCTCACAGGTTCAAGACCAGCCTGAGCCAAAGCAAGACCTCGTCTCTAAAAATAGTTGGGTGTTGTGATGGACACCTGTAGTCCCAGCTACTCGGGAGGCTGAGGCAAGAGAATGGCTTGAGCCCAAGAGTTGGAGGTTGCTGTGAGCTATGAGGCCATGGTACTCTCCCAAGGGTATCAAAGTGAGACTCTCTCAAAAATATATATATACATAAAAAATAAATATGACAAATGATTGAAAACTGACCCTTCTATACATTCAGTCTATTCATAATATTTTAACGTTTATCATTGCTTATAATGAAGGAAGCTGTGTTAACATTTTCCGGGAATAAAAAATTCACAAGGAACAATTTAATGAAAAACAAAACTTAACTAAAATAATCGGAGTTTTTCAGATAGACTCTTAAATAATAATATTTCTTACTGTGTAACTATCTGTGTTTAAAGGACAGTAGTTTAACTGACACCCAGGAAACCTCAGAAGAAATGCAAAAGACCAATAATGCTATTTCAGTAAGTACAATTTTTGAAGTTTCTCTGTCAATCATTCTACTTAATTATGTACATATTAAGATATAACATCATACCTGTTTCAGAGTAAGCGAGACATACTACGTAGATTAAATGAGAATCTCAAAGCTCACGAAGATGAAAGAGGAAAGCAGTGTCACTCTGACACTCGTGAGATCACTGCTCATGAAGATGCTGAAGACCATGGAAAGGAAGAGTTCGTTTCATCTGATCGCAGGAGGTGGGATGCAGGAGGTCAACTCGTGATTCCTCCGGACCACATAACACTGGATATGTCCTTCTCTGCATCCAAAAGTATGTACAGAAATGTAAACATCCGTTTCAGTCCTGCACACATGTAGACTTGTGGACTGGCCACTCTGAAAGAATGAGCACTTACAGAGGTTGAGCGAGCTTGAAAGAATTCTATAATATATTTTCCTTTTGGGAATGTAGGAATGACTTCCCACCACCACCACCACTACCAGCGAAATGTGAAGAATGGAGAGAACTATTTAGCCTTGGCAAGGATTTTTATTACAAAAATATATAGTGTAGAAGAGGGAACTAATGATACATACTTAAATTGTATTTCTTTAACTTTCTATCTTAATCTGTATTAGGAATAATTCTTGATGAGAATCAGGGTAGTACACTTTGATAAAATCTCAGAAACGTCCCTTGGGCATTTAGCAGCGGTATTATGTTCTGTTATTGAAAATTATTTCTTTGTAGCTCATCGCCCATAGCTCAGTGAGTAGGGTGCTGCACATATATACCAAGGCTGGTGGCTTCCAGCCCATCCCAGACCTGCTAAACAACTATGACAACTGCGGCCAAAAATAGCTGGGCATTGTGGCAGGCACCTGTAGTACCAGGTACTTGGCAGGCTGAGGCAAGAGAATTGCTTAAGCCCAAGAGTTTTAGGTGTGAGCTGTGACATCACAGCACTCTGCAGAGGGTGACATACTGACACTCTGTCTCAAAAAAAAAAAAAAAAGGGAAAGGAAATTATTTCTTTGTATCTTTTTCTTATAGAACATACAGTGGGAGAAGTTATTAAATTAGATTCTAGTGGATCTCCAAGAAAAGTCTGGGGGAAAAGTCCTACCGATTCTGTTCTAAAGATACTTGGAGAAGCTGAATTGCAACTTCAAACAGAAGTATTAGAAAACACAACTGTTAGAAGTGGTAAGCAGAAATTGCTAATTTTTCTATACTAAAAGTAATATTATTTAAAATTATACGTTTTAAGATGTTTATAAAATTATCTTTTTGTTGGAATAATTTTCTAATTAGATGGAGAATGATTGTATTTTCTGGGGCAGTTTTCCTAAACAAACCTTATGATTTGGCCTGATGTGATGTAGATGGGAATCTAAAAATAAAAGGGAAAGGAATGTCTATGAAGGGAGCTGGAAAAGGTACAACAGTGTTGTACATGAGGAAAAATACAGGAGCAGGTGGTGCCCATAGCACAGTGGGTACAGCCCCGACCACACACACCCTAGTGGCAGGTTCGAACCCAGCCCAGGCCAGCTAAACATCAATGACAACTGCAACAAAAAAATAGCCAGGCACTGTGGTGGGCACTTGTAGTCACAGCTATTAGGGATGCTGAGGCCAGAGAATCACTTAAGCCCAAAAGAGTTTGAGGTTTCTGTGAGCTGTGACACCATGGCACTCTACCCAGGGTGACATAGTGAGACTCTGTCTCAAAGAAAAGAAAAGAAAAGTAAAATATAGAATATAGGACCACAGCATAAAGGTGAATGGTGTGTGATTTGGCTTGGCACCTGTAGCTCAGCAGCTAGGGCGCCAGCCACATACACTGGGGCTGGCGGGTTCCAACACAGCCTGGGCCTGCCAAAACAACGACAACTGCAGGAAAAAAAAAAAGCTGGGCATTGTGGCAGACACCTTTAGTCCCAGTTACTTGGGAGGCTGAGGCCAGAGAATTTCTTAAGCCCAAGAGTTAGAGGTTGCTATCTGCTGTGAAACACAGGGAAACATAGTGAGACTCTGTCTAAAAAAAAAAAAAAAAAAAAAGAATGGTGTATGTTTTGATGTGCTTTCAGTAATTAGGTTCACCAAAAGACGCCCGCTGGCTGGTCCAAGTGCAGTGGTGTTTACAACTACAAGGTCTTTGACATTATTCTGTGACGGGGAAGGCAACATTGTCATGAGACAGGAGGAGACACTCATGCCCCAGGGGTCTCAAGGGCCTTAGTAGCTCAGCTACACATGAGGAAGGATGTCTACGTGTAACAGGTGTTTTCAGATTACGCAGCTTGTCTAAATGATAAGGAACTTGAACGTAATTTTCCTCTTTTGAGAATTTGTAGCTAGGCAGGAATGTGTGTGCATGTCATTTTTTGTGCTCTCCCTCTCCATCTCTGTTGCTCTTTTTCTCTGTCTCTCCTTAAAACCTAGAATGAAGGCTCGGCGCCTGTGGCTCACGCAGCTAAGGTGCCAGCCACATACATCTGAGCTGGTGGCTTCAAGTCCAGCCTGGGCCCACCAAACGACAATGACGGCTGCAACCAAAAAAATAGCTGAACATTGTGGCAGGTGTCTGTAGTCCCAGATACTTGAGAGGCGGAGGCAGGAGAATTACCTGAGCCCAGGAGTTGGAGGTTACTATGAGCTGTGATGCCACGGCACTCTACCCAGGGCAACAGCTTGAGGCTCGGTCTCAAAAAAAAAAAAAAAGTCTAGAATGAAAATCATATCCAAGGCTGTGGAATAATACCCTAGGAGGTGAGGCTATTGTCATGGTCTTTATTGGAATTAGCCAGATGCAGAGAATGAGCCAATGTAATGAATCTGTGCACGTTACTCAAGTGGCAAAAATAGGTGGCTAATCCTTCTATTATTTGCTTTAATATTAAAGAAAAAAACAATTGAAATAAAGAAAAAGATAGATACAATCATCTGTTTGAAAAAAAGCAAAAGCACAAAATGTTTATATTTGTAATTAATTTGTTCACACTTTTATATCAGGAAATTATGCAGTAGTATGCCAAACACTGATCATAAACAAACGTACTAGTAAATTACTACTCTCACACCTTAGTGTAATCCTATTTTCAAAACATCCTAGGCTTTATTCAAGACAAAATTGCCTTCAGGCTCTAAAACAATTTTTTATATAATAAAAATTTCAGGTTATTTTGTTGTCTCAATGTTCTCTATATATGTTTATACTGATTAAAACTATGACTTTGAAAAATCAAAAAATAAAATTCTGATTCCTTTTTTTTTTTTTTTTTTTTTTTAGAGTGAAACAGAGAGAAACACAATGTCACCCCCAGAGTGCTGTGATATCATAGCTTACAGCAACCTCAGACTCCTGGGCTTAAGCAATTCTCTTGCCTCAGCCTCCTGAGTATTTGCCACAACACCTGGCTATTTTTAGAGACAGAGTCTCGCTGTAGCTCAGGCTGGTCTCAAACTTGTGAGCTTAGGCGATCCACCTGCTTTGGCCTCCCAGAGTGCTGAGATTATAGACGTGAGCCACAGCACCCAGCCCAAAATTCTGATTTCCTTTTATGTGAAATTTTTACTGCTTAAATACATTTTAGTTTTTGCTTTCATTCTTCTTTTTTTTTTTTTTTAATTGAGACAAGAGTCTCACTTTGTCGCCCTCGGTAGAGTGCAGTAGTGTCCCAGCTCACAGCAACCTCTAGATCTTGGGCTTAGGCGATCCTCTTGCCTCAGCCTCCCAAGTAGCTGGGACTCTAGGTGCCTGCCACAATGCCCAGCTATTTTTTTGTTGCAGTTTGGCCCACGCCGAGTTTGAACCTGCCACCCTCGGTATATGGGGCCAGCACCCTACTTACTGAGCCACAGGCGCCACCCACTTTCATTCTTATTTGTCATAATCCATCTGCACAGAATTGAAACCAAAAATAACTTTGGTTTATCTTTTTTTATTCAATTCTTTATCAAACACTTACTGGCTCTGCACACTGTTATATGTTAGATGGTAAACCTACAAAGGAAAATAAAAGCTCGTCCTTGCTCTCGGAGGACAGAAAAAATGAAAACAAATAAAAAGCAACATTGCATGAAAAGGCCAAGAATAAAAAGGATCCACAAAATTTGGAGTTAGTGCAGATATTATTTAAATAATTAACTTTATCTTTGATAGTCAAGAAAGACTTCCTAGACTTGTCAACTGCTGTGTTTTTCATTTTTGTCCAACTATATGTAGTGAGACTATGCTCTGTATTGCCTGGTATGTGAGAGAGCTTAACCAGTAATTAATTACTTATTGTAATAATATAAGTTTGTTTTTGTTGTTGGGGATTCATTGAGGGTACAATAAGCCAGGTTACATGGATTGCATTTGTTAGGTAAAGTCCCTCTTGCAATCGTGTCTTCCCCCAGAAGGTGTGGCACACACCAAAGCCTCACCCCCTCCCTCCTTCCCTCTCTCTGCTTTTCCTCCCCCCCCCCCCCCATGACCTTATTGTCATTAATTGTCCTCATATCAAAATTGAGTACATAGGATTCATGCTTCTCCATTCTTGGAATGCTTTAATAAGAATAATGTGTTCCACTTCCATCCAGGTTAATAGGAAGGATGTAAAGTCTCCATTTTTTTTAATAGCTGAATAGTATTCCATGGTATACATATACCACAGCTTGTTAATCCATTCCTGGGTTGGTGGGCATTTAGGCTGTTTCCACATTTTGGCGATTATAAATTGAGCTGCAATAAACAGTCTAGTACAAATGTCCTTATGATAAAAGGATTTTTTTTCCTTCTGGGTAGATGCCCAGTAATGGGATTGCAGGATCAAATGGGAGGTCTAGCTTGAGTGCTTTGAGGTTTCTCCATACTTCCATCCAAAAAGGTTGAACTAGTTTGCAGTCCCACCAGCAATGTAGAAGTGTTCCCTTCTCTCCACATCCATGCCAGCATCTGCAGTTTTGAGATTTTGTGATGTGGGCCATTCTCACTAACACCCAGCTATTTTTAGAGATGGGGTCTTGCTATTGCTTGGGCTGGTCTCAAACTCATGAGTTCAAGCAATCCACCCGACTTGGCCTCCCAGAGTGATAGAAGGCATGAGCTCGGCCTTTACTTTGAAACTTTCTAAAGTTAGTTTTTCTTATTAAAATGGAAGTACATATATATTATAGGAAATTTAGAAAATACAGACATAGGCTCGGTGCCCATAGCACAATGGTTATGGTGCCAGCCACATATACCGAACGTGGTGGACTCGAACCTGGTCTGGGCCAGCTAAACAATTGCAACAAAAAATAGCCAGGCACTGTGGTGCGCGCCTGTAGTCTCAGCCACTTGGCAGGCAGAAGCAAGAGAATCACTTAAGCCCAAGAGTTTGAGGTTGCTGTGAGTTGTGACGCCACAACACTCTACTGAGGGTGACATAGTGAGACTCTGTCTAAAAAAAAAAAAAGAACACACACATAATAATAGAAGAAAATTAAAATGACATTACTCTGAGTTAATCCTTTTGGACCTCTTGGTGAACATAGTTTCTATCCCTCCTCCCCCTTTTCTCTGGATTAAGTGTGTATGTAGGAACCATATTTATGATTTTGTAACTTGCTGATATACTTAATTACATTTATATATCGTTATATACCAATAGCTGTATTTTTTATTTTTACAACACTTTTCTGACAGCTGACTTGTATTCTATTATGTAGGTACACTTTAAATTATTTGACTAATTTCTATTATCAGACATTTGGTTTTTTCCTAATATTTGGTTATTACAAACAACACACTGGTAAGCATCCTTTTCTATGTATCTTTCTACACATTCTTAATTGTTTTCTGAGACTAAGTAAATTTCCAGAAGAGGAATAACTAGGCTACAGTTCTGGGCATTTTTAAGTCTGACAATTACTGATAATTACTGCCAATTGCTCTCCAGAAAGTCTCATAATCTATACTCTGACCAATGATATATGAGATTTCTCTTTTCCCTCCCTAACAAAAATGGAACTGTTACTTTTCTTTGTCTCATTCTGATTCTTACAGTAACTCTGTGAGGTAGCCAGAACAGATGAGGAAAAACGCAATGGTGACACCTGTAGAAAGTGCCCCGACTGGGAGGCTGGTGTCCTGACTTGCCGTGCCGTCGCTTCTTTTACATCTTGTCCTCACCGTGATGTTGCCAGTCATGGCAACGCTGACAAGTAAACTGTCAGGAAGGAACCTAGACCAGGAATTCTTACACAAGCCGCAGCCTGACTCATGCCTGTGTTGCTGGCAGTGCCCTGGCATCTAGCCATGGGACTGTGGGTGGCACAATTCTTGTATTCTGAGAAAAAGGCAATGTTGGCACACTGCTTGTCCAGGCCCGTGCTGAAGCCAATGGGAACGGGAGGAGGAAAGGAATTTGGAGTCAAAGAGGCAGTGGAGGGTGACCGAATTACAGACCTTGTAGCAGCTTGTCCCTAAAACCTTCCAGTTCTTGCCTTCCATTAGGAGCCAAATAGTCGAGGCTTTTTATCTGGATCTGAAGATTTTAAATGAATGAGCTTATTTTTATTAGTTTTTTAATTGTTAGATTCCTACAGATGCAACTCTGTTTTTATTTTTATAAAATGTATAAGGAACTGAGATCCCCCGTGTAAAACAGAAGAAGTGATGAAGGAAAAATCCCCTTTTGGTTAGAAAAAAAAAAAAAAATTTCTCTGTATTGTGTGTGTGTAGCATATGGTTTCATAAATTCAGCTCAAGTACAAAAAAATTAAAAAAAAAAAAAAATAGCATTGAGGGAGGCACCTGTGGCTCAAAGGAGTAAGGTGCTGGCCTCATATGCCAGAGGCGGCGGGTTCAAACCCAGCCCTGGCCAAAAACCACACACACACACACACACACACACACACACACAGAGCATCGAATTTAATCATGTAGGTGTTTCATAGTTCTGAAAACTACTGGCCTATAGTATTATCTAAGAAAATTGTTATGTAGGGCGGCACTTATGGCTCAAGGAGTAGGGCACCGGCTCCATATACCAGGGGTGGTGGGTACAAACCTGGCTCTGGCCAAAAACAAAAAAGAAAATTGTTATGTAAAAGTGCAAGAAATATTTGTTAAGAGTGAATAAGGCAGATACACTCATAGGTGCTGTGTGTGGGTCACTAAAATGAAACAATGACAGGTTCTCTCTCAGGAGCATCCTGTCTTGTAGAGGCAGGAAGATGGCTCCAGGAAACGTCCTGACCTCTAGACTCGGTCCAGTCACTCTCTTTTGTCTTCAACGTCACTTGTTTTCCCCCTCATCATTAAATTTGCTTCAAAAGTCACTTACTTTCCTATTGTACTCACTAGACTGTAAGCCCCTTGAGGGCAGGAATGATGCCCTGTTCCTCACAGAATGAAATTATAACCTACAAAATGTTTCATATGGCTGCCCCTGTGGCTCAGTGAGTAGGGCGCCGGCCCCATATGCCGAGGGTGGTGGGTTTGAACCCGGTCCCGTCCAAACTATAACAAAAAATAGTCGGGCATTGTGGTGGTCGCCTGTAGTCCCAGCTACTTGGGAGGCTGCAGTAAGAGAATCACCTAAGACCAAGAGCTGGAGGTTGCTGTGAGCTGTGACAGCACAGCATACAACAAATGTCAACAAAGTGAGACTCTGTCTCTAAAAAATAGAAAAGTTTCATATTTTACCACATGAGGGTAGAAATTATTTTTTTGACTATCATATTTATTGTCTTTCAAAAAATATTGGAGTGGGCTGAGTGTGAAAACTCAAGCCTGTAATCCTAATACTCTGGGAGGCCAAGGCAGGTGGATTGCCTGAGCTCATGAGTTCAAGACCAGTCTGAGCAAGAGTGAGACTCTCTAAAAATAGCAGGCATTGTGGTGGGTGCCTGTAGTGCCAGCTACTTGGGAGGCTGAGGCAAGAGAATCACTTGAGCCCAAGAAATTGAGGTTCTTGTGAGCTAAGATGCCATGGCACTCTACCTAGGAGAACAAAGCGAGACTCTGTCTCAAAAAATAAAAAAAATTAAAAGAAAAAAAAACTTACCCAAGGTTGACTTTACTTATTTCTTTATTTTTACTTTTTAAAAGATAGGCCTAAACTGGGTGCCGTGCCTATAATCCCAGCACTCTGGGAGGCCAAGGAGGGTGGATTGCCTGAGCTCACAGTTTAGAGACCAGCGTGAGCAAGAGCGAGACCCCTGTCTCTAATAATAGCCAGGTGTTGTGGTGGGTACCTATAGTCCCAGCTACTCTGGAGGCTGAGGTGAGAGAATCACTTAAGCCCAAGAGTTGGAGGTTGCTGTGAGTTGTGATGCCACAGCACTTTATCAAGGGTGACAAAGTGAGACTCTGGTAAATAATAAATAAATAAATAAATAAATAAATAAAAGATAGACCTAAATCTCAAAGTTCCACCATCAGTTCAGGTCCTCTGAAAAGCAGGTGTCAAGACAGGATTAGGGCCTGGCACAGTGGTTCACGCCTGCAATCCCAGCTCCCTGGGAGGCTGAGGCAGCTGGATTGCTTGAGCTCACAAGTTCAAGATCAGCCTGAGCAAAAGTGAGACCCTGTCTCTACTAAAAATAGAAAAGCTGAGGCAAGAGGATTGCTTGAGTCCAAATTGGAGGTTGCTGTGAGCTATGATGCCATGACACTAATCAGGGTGACAGCTTGAGACTCTGTCTCAAAAAAAAAAAAAAAAAAAAAAAAGAAATAGATGGGTAGGAGGTTTATTGAGAGAAACACCTGTGAAGGAAAAGTGGGGGCAGAAGTGTGAGTAGGCAAGGATGGCCTCTGACCATGACAAAGGTCTGTGAAAGGACAGCAAGAAGGAAGGGCGAGGTGGAAGGAGCCACAGACCACAGTGCTGCTTGGAGGAGCTCTCAGCCAAGCCAGCGGGGGCCCCTGGTGCTCCTGTGTCAGAACTGGCAGTGGTCTGCCTGATCCTACTACCTCTGCTGTGTGATGTCACTGTCTGGGAATGGCCAGTGGGAAGCAGGACCTGGCTGCAGCACCACCGTCCATCTGAAGGTGTGGCATTTTGAGATCAGTCAGCTCTTCTCCCTGTAGCAGCTCTCCTGGAAGGGGCATTTGAAAGGGGTGCCCCACTGCTACAGCAGTCCCCAAAGTGTGATCCCAGGACCCTCAGCAGAACCTTCCAAAGGTTGGTGACGTTGCTCCCCTCTGCTATTTACGCTCATCTTCATCCAGCCCAACTCCTGGCAAAGTGTAAGATGGGGCGACGCATCCCCTTCCTAGACTTTCAGTCCCCACACAGCAAGTTCGGATGAGGAAATGACACCTGCAGAGGCTCACCTTTGTTTCTATTTCCCAGTTAACAAAACCATCCCTTACTAAATCTTAATTCCACAAAAATTTCGTTAAATATGGAGGACACAATATAAATAAGACATCTCCACGGGCTCATTCCCTAGACAGGGTTGTGCACACTTGAACAGAAATTTTAATAATGTGATCGGTGGAGGATTAGCCTGAATGCAGACATGGACTCTCTTTTTCTTTTTCTTGAGACAGAGTCTCACTATGTCGCCCTGGGTAGAGTGCCATGGTATCACAGCTTACAGCAATCTTAAACTCTTGGGTTTAAGTGATTCTCTGCCTCAGCCTCCCAAGTAGCTGGGACTATAGGCACCCACCACAACACCCGGCTATTTTTTGTTGCAGTTGTCATTGTTGTTTAGCTGGCCCAGGCCGGGTTCGGACTATCAGCTTCAATGTATGTGGCCGCGCCCTACTCACTGAGCTACGGCACCACCCAACAGACATGGACTCTCTTGACCAGCCTGAGCAAAGTTTGAGCATTCTCCATCTTACTCAGACAAAAAAAGGCAGTTAGTGACAAGTTCAGGCAGAAGCTAGCAGGTGCTCGGAACAGACTATAAGAAATGGGGTATTCTAGGCCAGGCGTGGCTTACACTTGTCATCCTAGCACTCTAGGAGGCTGAGGCAGGTGGATTGGATTGCCTGAACTCAGGAGTTTGAGACCAGCCTGAGCCAGAGAGAGACGACGTCCCTAAAAATAGCCAGGCATTCTGGTGGGCACCTGTAGTCCCAGCTACTTGGGAGCTGAGGCAAGAGAATCGCCTAAGCCCAAGAATTTGAGGTTGCTGTGAGCTGTCACGTCACAGCAATCTACTGAGGATGACAAAATGAGACTCTGTCTTAAAAAAAAAAATAGAAATGGGATGTTCTTAGAGGGTAAAGGAACTTAAGAAGTATGCTGTATCCTCATATACACCTGGAAACTTGTACTTGATGGGGCAACCATAGGCACATGTGCCTCTTATGCACAGGAGTTCTAGAGAAAAATTGCCTGATTTACAGTGAAAATACTTGAGTTCTGCATTTGTTCTAGATTGTTTATCTCAGCTCAGTTCACAATTGCCAAGATGTGGAGACAACTCAAGAGCCTATCAACCCATGAATGGATTAATAAGCTGTAGTATATGTATACAATGGAATACTATTTAGCCATGAAAAAGACTGAGACTTTAAATCTTTTGTATTAACCTGGATGGAGTAGAAACACACTCTTTTTAGTAAAGTATTACAAGAATGGAAAAAGCAAGAATCCAATGTACTCCATACTAATGTGAAGCCAGTTGACGAACTAATACACACCTACAAGAGAAAACGGCAGTTCAAGTTGGAGGAGGGAGTAGGGGAGGAAAGGGCAGAAAGGAGGGGGATGGGTGTGCTCCCACTTAATGGGCACAATGTAAGATATGGCACACCTCCTGGGTGTGGGACACAACTACAACAGGGACCTTACCCAGTAACTCAACATTGTAATCTAATCACCCCTACCCTCATATTAATCAGAAATTAAATAAATAAATAATTTTGGGTTTTTTGAGACAGAATCTCACTATGTTGCCCTCTGGTAGAGTGCCATGGCATCACGGCTCACAGCAACCTCAAACTCTTGGGGTTAAGCGATTCTCTTGCCTCAGCCTCCCAACTAGCTGGGACCACAAGTGGCTGCCATAACGCCCGGCTACTTTTTGTTGTTGTTGTTGCAGTTGTCGTTGTTGTTTAGCAGGCCCAGGCTGGGTTTGAACCCACCAGCCTCTGTGCGTGTGGCCAGCTTCATAACCACTATGCTATAATGCTATAGGAGCTGAGCCAAAATAGATAAATAAATTAAAAAAAAAAAAAAAAAAAAAGACTTGTCTCAATGTCATGGCTTACCATAGTGTAATCCAGATACTTACCCTCACTCCTATTAGGTTTCCCTAGATACTTAGCCTCACTCCTATTGGGTTATTGTGAGGATCAAATGAAATAAGGTGAGAACTTTCAGCACTGTAAAACTTAAGGAACTGTTACTACATACTGTTCAGGAAAT
Organism: Loris lydekkerianus; assembly: GCA_963574355.1. Taxonomy (NCBI): domain Eukaryota; kingdom Metazoa; phylum Chordata; class Mammalia; order Primates; family Lorisidae; genus Loris; species Loris lydekkerianus. The sequence continues at coordinate 29,960 of CAUYPK010076866.1, forward strand.
AACAGGCACCTGGGAAAACCCACAAAGCATTTGTAAGAAGTTGCTCTGCCTCCCAGGGAGCAAATGCCCAGCTCAGTGTTGGTTAGGAGGAACAAGTCTGGGAAATTACAACATGAGGTAAAGCAAATGGGGCTTTTTGTTCTGTTTTTGGATACCACAGTTTCTTAATTGTCATTCTCATTGTTTAACTTTCCTTGCTATTAGTGGTTGTGAAATGAGAGAAAGTTGGCCTAGGGATTATAAATAAGGCAAAGGAGATGTTTGAAATTTACTTGATGTTACAAATAAACTGCCCTACTTTTGTGTGGGGAGGATTGTACAGTGATAGATTGTTTATGTGGAAAACAAATTCAGCTTTGTCAGAAAACTTTCCTGCTCTCCTGGAACGTTCAGGGGTCCCCATCCTCTCCCACTCCTTGGTAGAAGTAGCAGTACATTATCAGAAAAATTAAATTTGCCACAATGCCGCTTTTCTGGAAGATTTTTTTTTTTTTTTTTTTAATTTAAAATCTTATTTTATTAGCTCGGGGTTTTTTTTTTTTTTTTTTTTTTTTTTTTTTTTTAAGACTGAATTTCACTTTTCTCTTTTGGTAGAGTGCTGTGGTGTCATAGTTCACAACAAATTCAAACTCTTGGGCTCAAGCGATCCTCTTGTCTCAGTTTTTCATTTTTAGTAGAGATGAGGTTTCACTTTTGCTCAGACTGGTCTCCAAGGCTCCCAGAGTGTTAGGATTGCCACCTGGCTGGCCTAGCTCTGTTTTGTTAATGGTTTGTTTGCATCTCAATGAGAAAGCCCCTGAGAACATCATCAATAAACATCCAAGTTGGATAGAACCAGAGGCTATCAGACACACTTTATCAACATATGTATGAGAACAGTCTCCAGGTAAACAATCCCATGAGAGAGACCCTTCCTGGAGCTGCATTTATCTCTAAGAGTTGCCTACTCTATGAAGGTTTTTTTTTTTTTTTTTAATGAGCAATCAGTAGGAATATTGGTGTATGAGTTGAGTCATCTGGTTGATTCATATAAAAAAATTGCTGACAGAAATGTTAATTACTATTTCTTGAATACTCAAACAGACAGTCAAACAAAAAAAAAGGAGGTGACTTTTTTTACCCTATCATATGACCTATAAAATAAGTTTTGGAAAAAGAATTCCCAAAAGAAGAGGTGGCTGACATTAAAGATTGACTCATTTAATACAAACACCAGCCACTTCTGGCTTCTCATATTGAATTTCAGAATGGAAAGCTAGATATTATATCCTTCAAAAGCCCTTGTTATTCAAGTTTGAGGACTGACTTGGGCTCTGTTGTGAAAATGAATATATTAACTTTCTATTGCTATGTAAAGAATTCCCACCGATTTCGTGGCTTATGGTAACATCGTTTATTGGCTTATGGTTTTTGCAGATGAGTATGCACACAGTTGGATCTCCTGCTCAGGGTCTCACAGGACTGAGATCAAGACACTGACCATGGCTAGTCTCAGCAGGGTCAGAGTTCACGGGCATAGGCCGAATTCAGTGGACTGAGGGCTTTGCTTTCTGGCCATCTGCCCGTCAGGGGCTATGCCCAGCTCTTGGAGGCCTCTCGCCGTTCTTTGCTCGCCACAACACGGAAGTTTGTTCCTTCAGGGCCAATAGGAAAGCATCTGTGGCTTTCACCCTCTGACTTGTTTTAAGTGTTTGCCTGGTTAGGTCAGGTTTGCCTGGTTTGCCCACTAAAGATAATCTCGCTCTGGGTTAATGCACCGTCAGTGACTACAGACCTTCAGTATAGTTGCAAGTATACTGTAATAGACAAAGTTCTGAGAGTGATGTCCCATCATACTCCCACATCCTGGAGAAGAGGGTGGTATCCAGGGCGTTCACATCAGGGAGGAGGAGTCCGGGGACATCTCAGAACTCTGCCCACCATGTTGCACTATTTGGAAACAGAAGTCAGCAAAGTGAGGGGGTGCTCACCACCAGGTAACTGTGCCTCTCAGCCAGCGCAGTGGTGCTGAGGGAGCGTCCAGGGCTGCTTCAGTGCAGTTTCACTCCCGCTTCCCAGATGAACCAAGAAACAGCCGACAGCAGAGCTACTTCTGGGAGAGCTGAGGTGGTGGAGCCTTTTTCCTGGGTTTTCCTTGGTGCCATTCTTTGTTCCTCAAGTAGATGGTATAAATTACTGATTATAATAAATACTTTTCTGCTTAAATGATCTATAGTAAATATGTTTATCTATAACAGAAATCCTTCGATACAGTAGAGTGATCAACTGAACCTCTAATGGCTGTTTGTATTGCCATTAAATGTCTGAAATTCTGCATTGCTTTTATAAATTTACAGAAAAGGCTATAATCCAACTATAGCATAAGACTATGGGGAAAGGGTCAACGGAGGGGAAAGGAAGGAGGAGATTAGGGTGGAGGGAGGGTAATGGGTGGGGCCACACCTACGGTGCATCTTAGAATGGGTACAGACGAAACTTACTAAATGTAGAAAACAAATGTCTACATACAATAACTAAGAAAATGCCATGAAGGCTACGTTGAACAGTTTGATGAGAATATTTCAGATTGTATATGAAACCGGCACATTGTATCCCTTGATTGTACTAATGTACACAGCTATGATTTAACAATAAAAAAAATTAATTTACAGAAAGTTAGAGCAGGCAGAAAATCTCCCCGCCATCCCTCCCTCCCTCCATCTCTTCCTCCTTCCCTCTCTCTCTCTCTCTCTCTTTCTTTCTTTTAACGAAGTCTCTCTGTCATCCCTGGTAGGTGCAGAGCTATGCAGTGGTGTCCTCATAGCTCACTTCAACCTCAAATTTCTGGGCTCGAGCAATCCTCCTGCCTCAGCCTCCTGAGTAGCTGGGACTACATGCAGGTGCCACCAAGCCTGAATAATTCTTTTTTGTAAGTTTTACTAGATATGGGGTCTTGGTCTTCCTGAGGCTGGTCTCAAACTCTTGACTTCAAGGTATCCCCCCATCTCAGTTTCCTGGGGTACTCCAGGATTACAGTTATGAGCCACCACACCTGGCCCAAACCTCTGCTTTCTAGAAAGGTATTTTTTTAATAGGGTCCAAGATAAAATAATAGGGTCTTAGGGAGGGGGTAAGGGGAGTATTCTATAGTCTTTCCAACTTGAAGTATATCATACTCTTGTAACTTATACATTAGCATATTAAAGACTGTAGGATCCTGTGGGGGAGAACTCAACCCCCCAAAACTCTTAGATTCTTTTTAATCCAACCACGGTTTCCCGACCAAGGTCCAGAAAGCTTAAATGAGTTTTCAAAGTTTGTGAGTAGGTTAGTGGTTGAGCGAAGGCTTTAAATGATACTGAGTAGCCTCCCTGACTCTCAGGAATGTTAAGGTTATCCTGACTCCCTATGGCTAGCTGCCTGAGAAGTAAGCTTTGACAGTGCAAACACAGCCTCAGAAGGAAGCAAAAGGGACTTCTATCAGTGGGAGGTGACTGTCCAGGGAGTGGATGCCAAGGCGGATGTCCCCCTGCCTTAGTTACTCAGACCATAGCCTTTCCTGGTATGGAAAGGGCTTACCAAGGCCAAGGGCTCCCACACCACAGGGAAACTTGTGAAATTAGCCTCCAGGACATTTTGGTAACTGCAGCGCAATAATCTTCCATCCTGGCATTCTGGGTTTAGGGCTTGAAAGAAAACGAATTATTCTGAAATAAGTCCAAAATTGAAAAGAAAAAAAAATGTGTTACAGTCACCACAAAAGGCAATATGGATTTATACCTAACAGAATGCCAATTTGTGAAACAGAAGGCTTGTGAGCCCATGCCTCCTGCATTCCACATTGCCAGTCACATCACACACCTGACCAAGAGAGGCCAGTTCCAGGAGGCGCATATTTTCAGCATGAAGACAAGCCTTTGGTGTTACAAGCACAGCTCACGGTCAGCTGGCTGGCCTGCCACACCTTGGCATTTCTCGCTCCTCAAGGCCACATGGTTACATCTTGCAGAGGCCAGGGGTGGATGTGGACGTGTCCAAGCAAATTCGGACCTCGCTCACCACCCCGCCCCTGGCTGTTCTTGGAAGGCACTAGGAGTAAATAAAGAATTTGGCTCCACTGCACTTCTCTTATTGGGAAATCATTTCCCCTGCAGGGCGGAGAGGTAGAGACTAAAGGTGAACTTCTCGCATTTGTCTCCCCTCCCCCCATAGTTTTCTCTTCCTTTCCTTGGCAAGCTGCATGTATAAGCACACTGACCAAAAGCAAAACCTAAGCTCAGCACGTGACCCTCACAGCGATGTTTTGTAGCCACATAGAGACTTAAAATAAAATGGTAAACAAATCAGCCCTCACATTAATCATAAAGGGACTCAAATCACAACACACAACTACCCCAGTTCCCTGGGAAAAGTTTCTACCTACATGCTTGCTCTCTGGGCTTGTGGCTTTCCCTGGAGACCCAGCTAGGGGGTGACTGCAGTTCTACCCTGTGAAAAGCTTTGTGGGATTACACTGATTGAGCCTGAAGAGTTAGGAAAAGGTAGGTTAGGCAATGTTTTTAGGCCACTTGACGTCGGTTGTGGGGACACTCTTGAGGACTCCAAAAGAGACCTTCTTTCTTTTAAAACATAGCAGAACAAGCATCTGAGAAATAGGATGTATTTTAGCTTTTAAGGATTCTTCTATAACATTCTTATGGTAGAATGAAATAATAATTAGCAAAATAGTTTCCAAGCCCCCAATATTGGCACGTTGTTAATCATGAACTGTCTCCTTTATAGCATTACTACAACTTGCAATTTTTTTTTTTTTCATTTCATTTCTTTTCTTTTTCACCTTCTCCCTGTTAGAACATGTTATAAGGGCAGAGAACAAAGTGTCTTGCTGAATGGGGTCTCTGCTACTCACCCCAGAAGCTCACCAGGAACAGACCTCTAGTAATCTGAATAACCCTCAGAGATACTCACACCACAGATTAAAAACGATTTTAAAACTTAAATGCTATGACTTTAAGAGTTCACTCACCCTCCACGTGATTGTAAATGTTAATGCAAACATGAACACCAAAATCAAAAAGCATCCAAATGGAAAAATGAAACAAAGATTCCCCTGGATATTCTCTCGTGACCCCCACAAGAAGGGAGGCTCTAAATCCCAGTTTGACAAACACTGACCTGGTGGTGTCTGGTGATCCTCACAATTATTATACAAGATTCCGGTTTCATCTACTCCATAAGCCTGGCAGCCCTCACTGGATGATGAAGTACAAAAACAAAGTATTATTTCTTTACAGCCATTGAAGAAAATATACTCACCGATTTCAAAAGTGCACAGAATTGTTATTATTCTATAATAATAACAATTATTTCCTTCTTTCCACTTCAGTATCAGCACCTTCTTTTCCACCGGTGCTGATACTGAAATGGAATCAGTTTAATGGACTTTGCATTCTTTATTTTTTAATTAATTATTTTTTTTGGAAACAGAGTCTTATTCTATTGCCTTGGCTAATGTGCAGTAACATCATCACAGCTAACATCAGCCTCAAATTCTTAGGCTCAAGTGTCCTCCTGCCTCAGCCTCTTGAACAGCTGGGAGGACAGGTACTGACTGCCATGCCAGCTAATTTTTTCTACTGTTAGCAGAGACAGGGTCTTGCTCTTGCTCAGGCTGGTCTCAAACTCCTAAACTCAAGTGATCCTCCTATTTCAGCCTCCCAGAGTGCTGGGATTACAGACGTGAGCCATTGCACTTGGCCAGTCTTTATCCTTCTTTTACTTCCTTTTACTATGTATTATGATTACGGTACATGCTACAAATAAAGCAATAAAGAAATTAAAAAAGAAGTAAAATTAGATTGGGAATAATGTTTTCTTCTGTTATTAATCTTCAAAAACTGGGCTCAAACTATATTTACTCTATAATTAATGAAAATCTAGGAATGTTTTAAGTAGAAAGATTTAAACATGGCCATCACCCTTGCTTTGTTAGATCATACACAACCAGTGCTGGATTTCTTATAAGAGAGAATCCACAAACACGATAGACACATATTTTTCTAGTTTGGTGATGAGATTGGTATGTACATGGGAATGCCTAGAAAACTTTAAAAGTTCAGATTACTTGCTGTCTGTATAATGGTGCTTTCTTTTTTCTTTTTTTTTTTTAATGAGACAGAGTCTCACTTTGTCACCCTTGCTAGAGTGCTGTAGCTACTTCCAGGTCTTGGGCTTAGGCGATTCTCTTGCCTTAGCTTCCGGAGTAGCTGGGACTACAGGCACCCACCACAAAGCCTATTTTTTTTATTATTATCTATTTATTTTTTGTTGTTGCAGTTGGGCTGGGCTGGGTTTGAACCTGCACCCTTGGTATATGGGGCCGGCCCCTACTCACTGACCCACAAGTGCCTCCCTGTATAATGGTGCTTTTTTTCAGTTTAATATGGAAGGTCTTCTGTAAGTGTCTGACTATTCCCCATTATAGCGTGACACAAGGCTTTATTGTACTTGGAACTCACTACTTAGAACATTTATTAGAGAATCCTTTTTTTTTTTGTTTGTTTGTTTTGTTTTGTTTTGTTTTGTTTTTGAGACAGAGTCTCATTCTGTTATGTTGGGTAGAGGGCCGTGCCATCATAATAGCTCACAGCAACCTCAATCTCTTGGGCTCAAACAATCCTTTTGCCTCAGCCTCCCAAATAGCTGGGAGTACAGGCACCCACCATGATACCCAGTTATTTTTTCTGTTTTTTAGTAGAGACAGGAAACTTGCTCTTGCTCAGACTGGTCTCTAACTCCTAAGCTTAATCAGTCCACCAGCCTCGACCTTCCAGAGTGCTAGGATTACAGGCATGAGCCACCATGTCCAGCCACTTAGAATATTCTTTATCACAAGAAATGTGAGTTCACTTCTCCTTGGGAATTATTAATGTTAAATTTATATTAAAAATGGATGTTTTGCAAGGGTTATGTTTCCAGTGTTGGGGTGGTATAGAATGAGTACATTTCTCCTCCTCTTTCTTTTATCCAATGGGCTGAATTAATTTGAATCTATCAAAAGCAAAAGAAATTACTTTCTTTAAAACCCTTGTTTTATAAGGATTCATGGAACAAGAGAAATATGTGTCCACGTGTCCTGGTAAAATGTCCAGGTATTTTCTCATTTACTACTACAAGGAAGCAAGAGGTATTGAGGGTATGGATAAATTTCTCAATTATTTTTCTTCTTTTATCAGGCTGTAACTCTAAATAACCATCCTCCTGATCCAAAGCAAGCAGGATTTCAAATGAGTTCTCAAACAATTTTATCTAACCCAGTAATAGACATGTTTTTGATTAGGGAATGGGGAGAGCTGATAGCACCCTTTCAAAGGGGCCAGTCCTGGGCCAAGAGAGTTAGCAGCTGGGAGGTTCTGGGAAACACAAAGCCCACTGATAGCTCTCAGTGGGTGCCTGGGTCCTGTACTTTGGACTCTTGGAGCTGTTCTAACAGGTAAGGCCTCAGATGCAAATATTTGGCTTGCCCCTTTCTTAGTGTAAACACTGCAGCCCTCAGGATGATGAGATCTACAGAATTTATGGCCATTTGCACAGATTTTTATCAAAATTGTAAATTCTACTTTCTTGTTGTTTTTCAAGAATTACTAGCTTGACCAGAATTTTGGGGAAGAGGTTGGTAAGAGGAGGTGAATACAGGGGCTAAGGAATGAAAAATGGGAAGAATATGTGGACCTCAGGACTCTGTAGTCCATTTGGAAACAAGGTCAAAGAGAGCATGAAGCAATCACGCAGTGACTCCAAATTCCACTTGAACACAGGAAAGGCAATTACTGATGTGCTCAGGAGGGCCCACACGGGAGCACACCCCCAGCCCACCAGGCTGTCCTCTGAGTTTTGTGCTTGCCCTCCTTCCTTGTTGCATTTTATCATATACTATCTTGTACTACTGTTTATTGATTTGTTTGTTTATTTATTTATTTGTTTATTTGAGACGGAGTCTCACTCTGTCATCCTGGGTACAGTGCGGTGGCATCATCGTCATACCTCACAGTAACCTCAAGCTCTTGGGCTCCAGTGATCCTCTTGCCTCAGCCTCCTGAGTAGCTGGGACTATGGGTGCCCACCACAACTCCCAGCTAGTTTTCCTGCTTTCAGTAGAGGAGGGTTCTCACTGTTGCTCAGGCTGATCTCAAGCTCCTGAGCTCAAGTGATCCACTGGCCTTGGCCTCCAGAGTGGTAGGATTACAGGTGTGAGACACTGTGCCAGGCTTTGTATTACTTTTTTTCAAGTAGATGTTTCCCCCCCCCATAAGTGTAAATCTTGCCTCTCAGGATGGATTTTAAACATCTTCAAGGGAGACCTATTTGGTGTGAGGGCACAGGTTAGCAAGTAGAAAAAGAATGGATTGTGGAATCCACCCAACTGCTTTCAAATTCTGATTCTTTCACTTATTAGCTGTGAAAATGTTGGAAAGTTAATGAACTTCCCTGAGTCTCAGTTTCTCATTTATCAGAGAGATAATCATATTTACCTTACAGTTTGTTTTAGGCATTAAATAAATATTAAATAGTGTATATAAAGCTCACAGCTGAGATCCAGTTCCTGAACACATTTCTTTCCTTTCTTGTATTTCTTTGATATCCCCTCACTCCAGCATCCTTGGCTCCCACTTAGCACATTAACTAGTTAAATATATGCTTTTTAATTTAACTAAAAATATATGCTTTTAGAGAGTAGATTGGAAGGTTTAGAAATGGTCTCGTGTCACCTTATATCAGTTTTAATCGACCCAGTGTTTAAAAAGCCCCAGCTGTCTTCCCCTAGATTAGAAGGTTGTGATTTCTTGCTGAATGTTCCTCAAGATAGTTACCTTACCGCCTCCTTTATGAGTGTGTCTAAATCTGGAAATAGGTTTATTGAGCAGGAACTGTCAAGTAAGCAGTAGAGAAAGAAGATAAAGGGGTGGGGTGGGGTGGAGGACCTGAAAAAATATGAAAAACAAAGTCTTTTAAAATAAACAGAATGGAATGCACTTAAAATAACAAAGTTTCTCTAAGCAAAGTGTATCTTATAGCACAGAAAACAGTGAGGTCAAAGGCTTGGGCAGACGCGATCAATTCTAGTGCATGCTTGAGGGCTGAAAAATCTGCACATAGGCGCTCCCTGAGCAGAAACTGAAAGACAGGAGGGGAAGTTCAATAAATATAATTAATTATTCCTGTAGACTAAAAGTCTGTCCCTGAGTCAGAAGTATAAAGGACTCCTAGAAACAGACGTTCATAAGCACCATGGAGTAACAATATTGTTTGAATTAATGACTCAAATCTTAAGGCAAGGTATCATTTAGGGCAGTGGTTCTCAACCTTTCTAATGCCACAACCCTATAATACAGTTCCTGTGGGTCATGACTGATTCAGGGGATTTTTATAGGATATATGTATACAGAGGGTGCCCCCCAAAAAGTACACACATTTTATTTATTTACTTATTTATTTATTTTTTCTTGAGACAGAGTCTCACTTGTTGCCCTCAGTAGAGTGCTATGGTGTCACAGCTCACAGTAACCTTAAACTCAAGTGATTCTCTTGGTTCAGCCTCCTGAGTAGCTGGGACTACAGGCACCTACCACAATGCCCAGCTACTTTTAGAGACAGGGTCTTGCTCTTGCTCAGGCTGATTGTAAACCTGTGAACTCAGTCAATCTACCCTCCTCAGTCTCCCAGAGCACTAGGATTACAGGCGTGAGACACTGAGCCTGGCCCTGCACACATTTTAAGAAGGAGAAAACTATATTAAAATTATAATATCCAAGTCACATTTGCAATTATAAGAGATACAAGATACAATATATAGATAATAAACCTTATCAGTTTACTCATGTATTATTACACTTTTAATAGTTTTTTTCCTTCTTAAAATGTGTTCACATTTCTGGCACCTTGTGTACAAAATATTTTAATATTTCTATGTATGTATTTCTTTCATACGTCATTTCTTGTTTTTTGCAAAGACATTTTTACCAATTAAAACACCATAGACATCTTTTCAAAAGAATTTCAGTAGTTAATTTCCCTAAAAGTTTAAGAACATTGGAAATATATCCAAACGGCTCACTTTGGACCCCCAAGAACTGAATGAATACATCTCTCACAGGGTCTCTTGTTACCTCTGATCCTTTTTTTTTTTTTTTTGAGACAGAGTTTCAAGCTATCACCCTGGGTAGAGTGCCCTTGGTGTCACAGTTCACAGCAAGCTCAAACTCTTGGGCTTAAGTGATTCTCTTGCCTCAGCCTCCCAAGTAGCTGGAACTACAGGTGCCCACCACAATGCCTGGCTATTTTTGGTTGCAGTTGTCATTGTTGTTTTGACAGGCCTGGGCAGGGTTCAACTGCCAGGTCTGGTGTATGTGGCTGGCACCCTAGCTGCTTGAGCTACAAGTGCCAAGCCAATTATCTCTGATTCTTATTTACTAACCCAGCTAATTTTAAGTATTGGATAACCGATTGTGATATAAAGAGTCTGATATAGAAGAAAGGACTGTTAAGGTCGTTTACAAAGGAAAAAAAGGCACAAATCCATCAGTCATGGAAACAACCTATTGGCATGGCCCTCTTGCCCCCAGAAATGGTTGCAGAAACTGCATTTCTACAAAAGCTGCAAATTGTGGCTTACATTTATCTAGCCAAGGCACCAAGTGCTGTGTGCTCAGGTAGGAGACCAGGCAGACACTGCAGTGACTTCTGTCCAGGACATCACTTGTCAAACAATGGTGTGAACATTTCCTTTCGTGAAGCCCTTCTTAACAATTCTGCAGTTTAGTATTTCCTCTTCTTTGATGATGTGCTTCCCAAGCAATTTGTACGTTTGACCATTATAATATTTACCATATTGTAATAATTACCTGTATAATGTCAGCTCCCTACAACATGATACCCGACACACATTAGGGAATTGAATAGATGAATCATGATCTGGAGCAAATTCCTTTTACAGTAGCCAACTTTGATTGCCCTGGGATCTAGGAGATTTCCCAGTAAACCCAGGCTATAAATAGCAACTGGACACCGATTATTTACTCACTAGAACAAGTAAATGAGTTCTCTCAGTGCCATTTATTTCTGCTTTTTTATGACTGGCTTTTTTTTTTTTTGAGACAGAGTCTCACTTTGTTGCCCTGGGTAGAGTGCCCTGGTGTCACAGCTCACAGCAACCTCAAACTTTGGACTTAAGTGATCCTCTTGCTGCAGCCTCCCAAGTAGCTGGAACTACAGGTGCCCGCCACAATCCCTGCGTATTTTTTTGTTGTTGTAGTTATCATTGTTGTTTTAGCAGGCCAGTGCAGGGTTTGAACCTGCCAGTCTCAGTGTATGTGGCCAATGCCCTACCCGCTGAACTACTAGTACTGCCCATGACATTGCTATTTATGAGAAGAAATGAGATCATTGCCTATGGGGTCCTGAATACTTACAATACATTTATTAAATCTATAGTCTATATAATAAATTTATATTAGCGATAATATTTTGATAACTATGTCCCTACTAGTAGTTAGAAAGATTATTTTTAATAGTCTTTTGAGACTATTTAAATACTGAAGGAGCATTAAGAGAAGGAAATTTCATGCTAAAAGCTTCCTTGTTGAGTATACACTTGTGTCCTAAATTAGACTATGCTGTAAAATGAAACAGGCAAATGTTTTGTATGTTTTGAAATGGATTCATTGTTTTTAGTTGTTTCTAGAATAACTTAATTGGAATTCTAGAAAGATGGTCAACTGGTTTCAACCTCTCATTTTATCTCACTGGAGAGAGCCGCTAAACTCCAGGTCTTTTTCTCCAGGGAGGTCCCACTTATGAACCTAGATACCACCCCACCAGGGATAAAATTGAACAGATATTTTCCCCCACAAGTCCAAACTCCTAGTCCACCCTTCCCCCTTGCATGGCAGTCTGAAGTTCTGCTCCCTGCAGAACACAGAGTGTTTGGTCCTGTCCTGAGAGATCTGGGCATAGTGTGGACCACCAACCATCAGGACAGAATTTGTGACTAAGGTGGAAGAAAGAGGGTGTGGGAAGAAAGGGACACTTGGAAGGAGAAGAAGCAGTCCCCTGGTTATGACTATGCTTGGCCAGTGATGGTGTTGACCCTCGGTTTGAGCTGTGTTTGGTGAGATGAGGTGCAGAACCCCTGGCTCCAATGGCACCCACAGCAGGAGAGTGGTTGCCCCAGGTGGACTGAGTTCGGCAGACAGGGCTAGTCCCCAGCCTCTGCTGGGCTGCAAGCTTGCTAGGTGTGGACTGAGACCTGAGAGCAAGGGCATGGTCCCCTATCTCCAGCGGGGCTGGTGAGCAGAGGCTTACCAGGTGAGGACTGAGACCTGCAGGCAAGATGAAGTGCCCTGACTCTGACAGAGCCTGTGAACAGAGGCTTGCCAGGCAGTGGACTAAGACTGGCAGGTGGGGGGAGGAGGGGTGGTCCCCTGACTCCAACTGGTCTGGCAAGCAGAGGCTAGCTGGGTGTGGACTGAGACCTGTGAGAGGGGCTGGTGCCCTGATTCCAACAGAGCCTGCAGAGGCTTGCTAGGCAATGAACTGAGACTGGCAGGAGGGGACGTGGTCCCCTGACTCAAACTGGTCTAGTAAGCAGAGGCTAGCTGGATGTGGACTGAGTCTGGTGGATGGGGGCATGGCCTTTGGCTCCAACTGGGCCTGTGAGCAGAGAAATGGACAAGTGTGGACTGAGTCTGGTGGGTGGGAGTGTGGATCCCTGGCTTCAAGTGTGTTGTTGGAAATTCTTGAACCCCTCTCTGTTGAGCAGAGTTTGCACTGCCTGAGGCAATGTAATTGTAACCTGTGTCTGGGGCTGTCCACCTGAGGCATTCTGAGGTTGACCTTCAAAGTTCTGTAGCAGAAAAGAACTGAAGGGTGGGGACTGGGCATCACAGCTGTTTGTATCTCTTCACAGTTGAGATTTAAACCTAATACTGTGGTTTCTTGAGATAAGGTAGAGGTTGGCTGATATAAAAATAGAGCTAGATTGCACTATCTCACCAAGTCGGTCCTCAGAGTCTCTGGTCAAAACTCTGAAAGGGGCATTTGTAAGGTTGTAGGAGATAAGCCACAATTATAAAGCCTGGCACTTTGGTAAGGGGCTATCTCTGTTACCTGGGAATCCCAATTCAATCTCACCCTACCAGTTATAATAACCAAACGGTGGAAAATAAACATGGTGCAGACCCAACAGAAGAACTCTGGCAACATGAGTAACCAGAGTAGATCAACCCCCCAAGAAATGACAAAGGAGATACAACTGAAGATGTCATGCCTAGACAAATGGCAGCAATGTCAGAAATTGAATTCAGAATATGGATTGCAAAGAAGATAAATAGAATAAAAGAAAAGATAGAAATTGAATTCCAAAGAGTATTTCTAAAGTTGTCTCAAGAAATTAATAAATTCAAAGCCCAAGTCACTAAAGATATGGACATAATGAGAAAAGAGATAGCAGAGCTCAAGGAAATGAAAAAGCTAGTTGAGGAACTTCAAAATACAGTAGAATCCCTCAGTAATAGAGTTGACTAGGCAGAAGAAAGAATATCTGAAACTGAAGACAAAGCTTTTGAACATTCCCAAACACTCAAAGAGGCAGACAAATGGAGAGCAAAAACTGTTCATTCCCTGAGAGAGTGGTGGGATCACTCCAAAAGATCAAACATTCATCTTATAGGAATTCCCGAAGGAGAATAGGATGGTCCTAAAGGTACAGATACTCTACTCCAATAGATTTTAGCGGAGAATTTCCCAAGCATTACAAGAGATACAGAAATTCAGAGAGCAATTTCAGAACCCCAGAAAGACTCAATCCAAATAAAGCATCTCCTAGACAAATTGTGATTAACTTTGACAAAGTTAAGACAAAGGAGAAAATTTTGCAAACAGCCAGATATAAGAAAAGTATCACCTACAAAGGGAGAAATATCAGAATGACTGCAAATCTCTCAGCTGAAACATTTCAAGCCAGAAGAAGATGGACATTGACCTACAGTCTCCTAAAACAAAACAACTTCCATCCCAGGATCCTCTAGGATCCAGCTAAACTGAGTTTTAATTTGTGATGGAGAAATCAAATACTTTAATGACATAGACATGTTGAAAAAATTTGCCATAACTAAACCAGTTCTCCAGAATATTCTCAGACCCATCCTCCACAATGAGCAGCACAATGTTCCACCTCCAAAGTAAACTCACCCAGAAATTTTTTAACAAAACCCAAGTTCCACAGTGGTAAAAGGATTAAAAATGTCCACTGGACATCCAAAAATCATGACACCCAAAGCACAACCAGGCTTATCAATTCTCTCAAATAATGTGAATGGTTTAAATTGCCCTCTAAAGAACCACAGGCTGGCTGACTGGATACATAAACTCAGAATGAATTTCTGCTCTATACAAGAATCTCATCTCACCTTACCTTAAAGGATGAAAATAGACTTAGGGTGAAGGCCTGGACTTGTATAATACAGGCAAATGGAAAACAGAAAAAAGTAGAGGTTGCAATTTAGTAGCAGATACAATTGGCTTTAAACCAACAAAGATAAAGAAAGTTAAGGAAGGTCATTACATATTTGTCAAGGGAAACCCCCAACATGAAGAGATTTCAATAATAAACATTTATGCACCCTACCAGCATGCTCCTCAATTCATAAATCAGACCCTAATGGATATAAACAACTTGATATCTTCCTGCACTATAATAGCTGGAGATCTTAACACTCTTTTAAGTTTTGGGTAGATCCTCCAAGAAGAAACTATACAAAGAAATATTAGACTTAAACCTGACCCTAGAACAAATGGACTTTACAGACCTCTACAGCACATTTCACCCTAACAAAACTGAATATACATTCTTCTCATCAGCCCATGAATCATCCTCCAAAATAGATCATATCCTAGGACACAAGTCTAACCTCAGCAAATAGAAGTATAGAAATTATTCCTTGTATCTTCTCAGACAACCATGGAATAAAAGTTGAACTCAATAGCATACTCATACAATCCTCATACTCAAACAAAGTCATGGAAACTAAATAATCTTAGGCTGAATGATAGCTGGGTCAAAGACGAGATTAAGAAGGAAATCATCAAATTTTTGGATGATAATCCAAAAAAATGATAACGAAGACACAAATTATCCAAACCTGTAGGATACCTCAAAGGCAGTCCTAAGAGGGACATTTATAGCATTGGAAACCTTCATTAAGAAAACAGACAGAGAGGAAGCCAACAACTTAATGGATTATCTCAAGCAACTGGAAAAGGAAGAACATTCCAACCCCAAACCCAGAAGAAGAAAAGAAATAACCAAAATTAGAGAAGAATTAAATTAAATTGAAAACAAAAGGATAATTCAGTAGATCAATAAAATAAAAAGTTGGTTTTTTGAAAAGATTAACAAAATTGATAAACCTTTGGCCAACCTGATCAGAAATAGAAAAGTAAAATCTCTAATATCATCTATTAGAAATGATAACAGAGAAATAACAACAGACACTTAAGAAATTCAAAAAATCTTCAATAATTACTAAAACAACTTTACATATGTATTCAAGGTATTTTTCTTGGCATTAAAAAAATTTCAATCCATCTTCATGTATGGCCTCCTTTTTTGAATTACAACATGCATATTAAAAATTACCCAATTGAGTTCTTAATTATTATAGTTCATGAATTTTTATTTTTCCCAGGATAGCATTGAACTCTTGGGTTCAGGCCATCCTCTTGCCTTGGCATCCCAAGTAGCTGAGACTATATAGGCTTATGCTACTGTGCTCAGCTATATTTCATGAATTTTATTCTAATTTTTAAATTACATCTTAAGCTCTTTGAGTGAAGGAATAAAATTATACTTCTTTTGAAGCCTATGCTTTGCCTAGGACTTGTTAAGTACTGCCTGACTGATAAGGAGTGGCTTCCAATTATTGAATGCCATGATAGACACTGTGTGTGTACATACTCATACATATACAGAGGGTACCAAAAAAATGTGTACACATTTTAAGTGATGTTATCTATGGATTACTTTATGAGGTTGAATTGAAGGTGCCATTACTGGTAAAAATCTACTTAGACATGTTACACACATCCTTTTTACCTACAATTCATACACAATTATGACTGATCAATTTTACTTCCAAGAAGATCACTTAAAATCCGTACACTTTTTTTTTTTTTTTGGCATCCCCAGTATACAAATATATCATAGATATGTAGTATAACTACATGTGTGTGTATGTGTATATATATATATATAATGTACATACAATCTTGTTTAATCATTAAAATAACCAAATGAGGAGAGCATATTTTGTCCTTATTTACAGATCGAGAAAATAAGACTCATAAAGGAAATGGAATAGCTCAAATGATGTGTTTCAGAAGCAGGATTTGAACTGATGTCTATTTTGCCTTTGAAGCATTAATTCTTCAATATGCTACGGCACGGTCCTCTAGCTTTCTTTTTTCTTTCTTAGGAATTAGTTAGTTGTTGACTCTTTTGGAAAGGTAGAAGGAAGTTTAAAATAGCATAAAACATTTTGATCTGGTATCTTCTAGAATTTAGGACCAAGGTGTGTCCCTTTAGAGAAAAACAGAAAAAATGCAGAATTGACATTTGATTAATGGATTGGGGAAGCAGAAAAGGTGGGGCTTACTATACTTCTGCCTTTATTTCTGTACAGTTGAAATTGATTAGTGTAAGCTCAGAAAATTTATTTATACTGTAGGAAAACAAATGGGAGGGGTGGAGCTAGATACACTTGTTGATGGATAGCCATGGTCACTGCTCTGAGCCTGCTCCATATGGGTACTGGGAGTGTTTAAAGATAGCACTTGTACCTAGATTAGCCTGAAGAGCCCACTAGAACCTGGTGCTTCAGGGAGAGGGTGGCAAAGTCACTTCTCTCCACCTTCTCTACCCTGGAAACAGATTTTGACTATGTTATAAAAATGAGTGTCAACATTTGTCTTTTGTTTTTATCAGTGGTTCTGCCTAGGCACAGACTGTGAATAACAAGTAAGCAATTAATAAGATACTTAACAACCTGTTTTAAGTATTTAAATGCTTAAGACTCAGTGGCTGGACATAACAGATCTGTCCAGGTATATAGTGGGTTTAAACAGAAAAGGAAACATTAGTTCTAAACTGTTTTTACAGTAATTTTGGAAATAAAATTAAAATAAAAATTTTATTTCCAAGGTTCATATTTAACTTCCTGTGTCCTAACTTTTATCTTTAATCTAACAAATGACTAAATAGGTTTGTCTAGACAAGCTGGGGGTTGGGGTGAGAAGTAAGTGTGGCAAAGCTGGCACAGAATCGGTAAAAGGGAAAACAACAAGGAAAGTCATAATGAACAAGCTGAATCACCCACGCGACAGCAATAAAATTGCATCAAAGTTATGTGAATATTGAAGAAACCAATGAAATCAAAGTTATAGATGAAGCTTGTTTGCTTAAGTATGGAAGCTATGTGTTATTAGTTAAGATGTGTAGATGATCTAACACAGTCTCTGAATTCTAGCAGAATTCTTTTTATTTGTTTTTTACTTTTTAATTTTTTTAAAAATGAGATTTATTTGGCTCACAGTTCTACAGACTATACAGAGAATGTGGTGCCAGCATCTTTCAGCAAAATTCTTACTTTCATTTCAGTTTTTGATCTACCTTACTTTGATAAATATTAGTTGAGCACCTGCTGTTCTCCAGACACAGATAGAAGCTGTGTTAGCATGCTAGCTGTGGGAGAATTTCAGTGTAACTGGGGAGATGATAAGTAAGCAGATATTTTCATTTTAATAAAACAGAATGCTTGCTGTAAGGTAAAAAGTTGTAGCAGAAATGATTTCTAATTAAAAAAAAATTCTTGTTTACAGCTGGGTGCAGTGGCTCATGGATTGCAGTGGCCTGTAATCCTAGCCCTCTGGGAGGCCAAGGTGGGTGGATTGCTTGAGCTCACAAGTTCAAGACCAGCCTGAGCAAAAGTGAGATCCCCATCTCTACTAAAAATAGAAAAACTGAGGCAAGAGGATTGCTTGAGCCTGAGTTAGAGGTTGCTGTGAGCTATGATGCCATGGCACTTTACCCAGGGTGACAGTTTGAGACTCTGTCTTAAAAAATAAAATAATAATAAAATAAAATTAAAATAAAATAAAATAAAATAAAATAAAATAAAATAAAATATTGTTTAAATCCGATTGAATAGATGTATGTAGCCAGGTGTAGAAGGAGCTAAAATTCTAGAAATGGAAAAATATCTGAATTCTGACTCTGCCCTTCCATGACTGAGCAAATTATCTGTAAAAGATATATCATATAAAAAATATAGGCATTAAAACACATACATCTTATGTTATTTTAAATGCAACCACTGTTGCATGTTAATTATCATT
>CAUYPK010076870.1:0-19245 GCA_963574355.1 Loris lydekkerianus
TTGCTGCTGTGCCTGAGTGAGCACCAGCCATCCCTTAATAAATCATTCATTTCGTCTGCAGTGTCTGCCTCCATGTCTCTGACTAGGCCAGTGGACAGCAACACTTCCTTTACTATATATATTACTCTTTATACTTTTATATTAAATCACTATAGCATATCATTGCATACACTTGTGAGGAATAAAACTACTAATTTTGAACCCCTCGGCAAGGAAATTAATTAACAAGAGCACTGCTTTTAATAATCAAGTTAGTATCCTTTTAAAAGGCTATTCCTATGTCATCAAATGAGTATAAAAGAGGCCGTAAGTAACTATTTCTTTCAACGGCTGTAAAAGGCAAAAAACAATGATACCTTTCTTCACTCTTTTGGACAGATGAGCTCTTAGTTTGTCTAAGTGAAAAAGCATCATCAAATAGCAGTGGTAGCCAAGTTTTTCTGAGAGGCAATAATGACTTCATGGCTTATAAACATGGCATTGCCACACACTGACCTATCTGAAGCCTTGACCTAATATGACATATTCCTACATCCCTCTTTGGAAGGATTTGGGGTCCAAAAGAATGGCAAAAGAAGGGTGAGTTGAGGCACTTAGGCCCAGAGGAGCTGGTACTTTAAAGAGCAAGAAAGATATTAAATTGGTTAAGACACGTTAGTAATCCACTGCAAATAGTAGGAGAGGGATTGGAAACTGTACCAAACTGTGATAGAAAAAAACAAGAGGATTCAGGTTTACAGAGCAGGAATGCCTGTGACTTACATTTTTAGGCTGCTAGACGCTGCGTGGTGAGTTTGGTTTAATTTAAAGAATGAGAAGGACAGTACAATACTCAGAAACCTTATCGTAGAGAGATAGCACTGCCTCGATTTGATTCCATAGGTCCTGATCTCATGGGTTAAAAATAAGCAAAGAGAAACAAAACAGGATCACATATTTTGGTTTGTGTTAAACATTCTCAGCCAGACCTGAAAGAAGATAGTTAAGACAACTTTTGAAAAACTGCTCTATAATAAGTTAACAGAACTACTTTCTGTTGCCAAGCCCAGAGTGGCATTGTGAATAGCTCTCTTTGGCTGGGGTGTTCTCTCAATCCAGACCAGGGTGTCCCTAGACTTCTGTGCCATTTGTTCATAACATCTCTTTATTTGATAATGGAGAGGTACAACAGAGACAGTTCAGATACTTTTTTTGAAGACAAATCCCTTCAATTTAAGTGGAGTGGAGGATGAGGATGACAGATATAGACTCCTATCAGAAATGAAAATATCTGAAATTTGTATCACAACTGGCAAGAACTGTGAAGCAGAATGGAAAAAGCCGTATTTAAGGGAAGGGAGTGGTTAGGACTCAATTTTCAGCTATGGAGTCATGGATTAGCCACAGAATGGTTAAGTAACCTGGCCAAGTTACCTGTCTGAATTTTGAATTCCTTCGGTAACAAGTAAGGAAGCTAAAAGATTGACAACTCAATTGGTATGATTGGGATTCAGACATGGGGGTTAATTTACTAATTTCCCTACCTTTAAGTATATTTTAAAATATCCATAACGAAAAGTAAAACAATTTGGAATGCACATTAAAAAAATGAAAATGTCATTCAGCTCCTTCCCATCTACCTAAAATTTAGAGGTTGGACAGAATGGTGAGGTCTCTGTTACTTGAAAATTATGTGATTCATTTTGTGGTTCTGCAGGTTGGAGCTAGGATTGTTTTCAATTGTTTTGTGGAGTCTTATGAAATCAGAAATTTCTTCTCTTGAAATGATTTTCCAATGTAAATGTCATGCCACGGTGACTGGGAAAATGCCAGCAAAGACATTTTGTATTTAAACTCAACCATTCAACATAATTCTTTTTTGTGAGCATTTATTTTCCTTTCTTTTTGAGTAAAACCCCAAAGTACGAGTGCTGGGTCCTAAGGTACTTCATATTTAACTTTATAATCAACTGCTAAACCGTTCTCCAAAGTTATCACAGCACTTTGCACTCTCATCAGCAACCTCAGGGCATCACACTTACTCTCCATCCAACACTTGATTTTAGCCATCAAGGATTTTATGTTGCAGTTCTCTGATGACTGATCATGTTGAGCTCATTTTCAAATGCTTACTAGCCATTTTTATGTCTTCTTTGTAATATGTCCATTCAAGCCTTTTGCAGGGAGACTACTACTAATGCCATTTTATAGATAAGAAAATTTAAGATTCAGGTCAAGGGCCCAAGATTGCAAAACTTCACAACTATTAAGTAGCAAACCCAAGTCTTTTGCTTACATTTCCTGATTCTAACTGGTATTTCTTTTCCAATATATTAAACATTTTTCTACAACGGATTCCTAGCTTAGCTGGCCCTCATCTGTAAGATTTACACAGCATCTGGAACCTCTGGGCCTTTTAGATAAAGGTGTAGTAGAGAAATGTATAGATGTATTTTACTCTAATTTGGGGTTATTTTGTGATGCCTGATGCCCTCTCAGGCAGGAATCTAATCCTAGTGTCAGCTACTTATTGCTGCCAAGCTCAAAATAAGCTATTCTTATTCAAGTGCAAATGTATTTCACTGGGCTACATTTAATTCTCTTCATCCTATTTGGTTTTAATTCATCTGTTAAAATAGCCACAATTTCTCCTGCCCATATTCATGCCACATTGGACACCAAGTTAATATCTGGTTGATGAAGTTTAAATGCTTCAAAGGATTGATTTTCTCAATCACAAACATATCTGGAAGTGATGGTGAATATGCAGTTTTCTTTTTCATTTTTTGGTTTTATTTTGCTATACAAAATACATGAATTTTGAAACTGCAAATGGTGTAGACAACTCCTACTTTTCCTTGATGGAGAAGGCAAATCACTGAAGGAGCAATGAGAACGAATAAGCAGCTCTGGTTGCATTTTCACTTGACCAAGTCTGAGGACCTGAGCAACAGGTGAAGCATCATGACCTCCTTTTCATGCCAAGAGGAGACCATCCTCACCAAAATAGCAGCACAGACGGAAGACACCTATTACAGTCCTTTTAATCCTCTCTGAGCCAAATCGTGGATTTCCCCCCAAATAATGAATGAAGTGAATAAGCCATTGAGCCTCTAAGTTCATTCAATGCCTCTGCTCTCCTGCAAGGCACATCGGGTAGCTCTCACAATGTTGAAGAATGACATTGAGTGCTTGGCACACGCAGTCCTTGAAAAAGCTCTGCTGAGAAACATTACAAAGCATCCAGAGTGCCCCATTCAGACCCTGCTGGGTCTATGCTCATGGCAGTTCAGTGTCTGGAACAGAGTGAAGAAAGGCAAGTGGGATGGAAGTCTGAAGACAGAACTAAGCCAGAAATAAAAAGCCACACAATGTCTGTGAAGGGGAGATGCAGAAGAACTAAGCCAGAAATACAAGGTCACCCAATGTCTGTGAAGGAGAGATGGGAATATTAGAAACACAGCTAAAATTCAATAAGATAAATCCTTCAAGACTTGTACTATTACAACTTCAACCTTTTTTTTTTTTTTTGCCTCTGTTTTCCTTCCCCAATTCTTTAAATGCCTTTTTGCCTCTGTGTGCTTTAGGGCAGACCCTCCTGACATTTGCACAGCAAACTCAATCTGGCATTCTTAGAAGAAAGGGGGACAATTTTCCTTTCAGCTGAGGGTAATTTTAATGGGTTAAAGTGGCATTTACAATCAATGTTTAACTGATAGTGCCGACTGCCTTTATAATTGCTGGGTCCTTTTACACAGTTCTAGGTCTTTTTTTATTACATTTAAATGTGCAAATATGAGCCAGGCATGGAGGCTCATGCCTGTAATCCTAGAACTCTGGGAGGCCGAGGTGGGTGGATTGCTTGAGCTCAGGAGTTCAAAATCAGCCTGAGCCAGGACGAGATTCTGACTCTAAAAATAGCGGGGTGTTTTAGCAGGCGCATGTAGTCCCAGCTACTAGGGAGGCTGAGGCAAGAGTATTGCTTGAGCCCAAGAGTGTTTGAGGTTGCTGTCAGTAATGAAGACACAGCACTCTACCAAGGGTAGATTCTGTCTCAAAAAAAAAACTGTGCAAATATGTTTAACTTCGTCCCTTCTCCTTCCCCTTACTGTTTGGAATTCTCACCATGATTCATGTCAAAGAATTTTCTCTTCAATATTAAGATTTGATGCCATGAAGTTATAGAAATAAACCAAGGAAGAGGTTTTTCCATTTGTCAAATTGGGAAGTACTTCTTGGTGGAGGTAGAGAGGTGAGCGATTTGGCAGGAGACTGGCTCATAAGCCAGCCACACAAATACCATCCCTGCTTAGGCTGTGAAGTAAATGGGGAAAGAGTAGATGGAAAAGAGAGAAGGCCTCTTTAGAGATTTATTTATTTAGAAGTCAACCAAGGGTGAGAGGACCCTTTCTGAAATTTTGTCTTGGGGGCCTAAACTTCAGCTCAAGCCTAGACTCAAACTCCAAACAGAAAATATTCCTAGAAGAGTTTACAAAAACCCATTTTGATTGGCACTCAGGAGAAAAAAATAAATGAAGATGGAAGGAGGAAAGTTTTCTCTATGGCTTGATAGACCACCAAAGGCCGCCGGATTCTTCATCCCCATCACCACCCACTGAGTGGAGCCACCTGGGTAATTAAAGGATCAGATGCTCTCACTCATGCTATATTATATTAAGCACGTATGAAGCAACAGCCCCACCAATAGAAACATCTTGTTGGCTTCATCCAAAGAAAACCTGAATCGATATAGGGTTCTATTAATGAGTAAGGCACGTCTACATTAGTCTCCTTAAAAAAAAAAGCAAACATTCTGATAAATGACACATGTTAAAAGCAGATTTTGGCGTGCTTACAGGAAAGAGAGGTCACATATATTAACTCTGAAGTATCAGAACACATGTCCAACACAAACCAGGAGTACTTGGGTAGAAATAATAAAGTATTTTTTTCTTTGTGGCAGAAATGTTCTGCTGTGCTTGGTGTGTGCTAAGTGTTCTATTAGCTCTTGACATCACAGTGTGTTAGAGCTGGACTGACCTTCAAGATCATTTAGTTTGACCCCCTCACTTAATAGAAGAGAAAGCTGAGAGTGTTACAAAACAAAAACAAAAAAAGGCCAGGAGAATCTTCGAGAAGATTCCAGTAGTTGCCTTCAACAGACGTGGGAGATCAACCTTTTTAAGACCCCTCTGCAGAAAGAAAAACTCAGCCGGCCTTCATCTTTGACTCAGAGAAAAGGTGTGAATCCCACCCACATAGTTAAAGCTTTCTTGCTAGACTGCTGCTTATTTTAAATTTGACAAAAGCGAAGGAAGCCCATTGTGAAATGTTTGTTTGGAGGGCCCAGAATCTAAACTTATGCTCCTTGTCACGGTCATTTTTTTTTTTTTTTTTTTTTTTAAAGAAGATGACAGATTTGAGTCAGAAAAAAGGAGAGACTCCAGCAATGGCAGGAATAACCACCAGAAGAGGATGCTGGGTTTTTTGTTTTTGTTTTTTTTTTTTTGGTTGTTTGTTGTTATTGTTGTTTTCCATGAGCTCTCAGAGGTCTCAGGTTTCTCACTGTGGCTGGACGGGACTCAGAATGTGGTGAACGCTATGAGAACAATTTCCTTCCCAGTATGTCCGTGAATGGCCAGCACGGTCAAACATAATCAGACGGTCTGCAGCTGCACTGTTGCTGCTGACAACTTCATTATGCCAGTGATATTCAGCAGGATAATTCATTTCCCGAGCATGGCAATATTTCCTGATATACCTAATGGGCTGAATGTAATTTTACAAGCTTTTGAAGATGAACGTCTCCCCTTGTGTTTAGCTTTATCCTAATCTGGGAAACATTGAGAGCTACCATTAGGAAACAGCATTGTTATTGTTCAACTCTTTAGTGTAGATTGGGTCTCCAAATGGGACAAAGGCAGGAAATATTAGTGATTGGAATGACACCTTCCGGGTAGGTTACTTCATGTCCCTTATAGGTGGTTTTTGGCCTGCCTCTGCATTTAACCTTCACATGACTCAGGCATCCAACAAAATAAAGTGCGGGCCTTGCCAAGGATATAAAAAAGTTCATTCATAGTCCCAGGGGTGAGGTGGGTTTTGGCAGGATATGCCTACAAGTCACCAATGCTGTTCTGAAATGGAAGAACCAGATAAGAAATTGGACCCAGGCAGGGTATTGAACACCCAACCTGTGGTTTTTCTTTAACCTGGGCAAAAGTATAAAATGCATTCTTCTGAGTTCTCTTTAATTCTGTTCAATTAAATCTGTATGTATTGAAAATCATGGATGGAGCTGAAAGGGAAATCAGAAGTGAATGAGGCCTGAGCCCTGACCTCATGGAGATTTCAATCAAGTAAAGGAAGTAGATAATGCCCCAAGTAACTGTAGGGTGTGCTAAGAGTGCTCAGCACGTAGTTACAAATACTACAGTGAGAGAGGAAAAAGACACTTATTCCAATTGGGAACATAAAAGAGAGATGAAGATGCTGTCTTCAAGTCCTTAGTCCACCAGCCGATCTGAATTCCTAAGAGGATCTGGTCTCCTGGGAACCTTACTCGAGTCACCTTTTTCATTCTGAGAGTTAGAACTCCTCCTCTTATCTGATTTCTCAGGGCTTCTTGGTCATCCTTGATAATGATCAGTTCCAAGTACCCAAGTGAAAATGGAGAAGCCAGCATAAAGATGGGTCTAAGAATAGTTCAGCTTATTCTTTTATCCTTTTATCTACCAATGCATCTGTCTTCTTGACTTTATAAAACCAATTCTACTAGGCAGGCTCCTGTCGGCAGCTAGACAAGAAAGACTAATTCTGTGCTAATACTTTTAACTATGGATATTTTTGATATTAAGATTTTCTTTACCAAAAGAAAGGAGAATGAGGAAGAGAAAACACAAGCAGAAAAGGAAAGGGAGGAGGAATTGTCTGACTACTACTCAGCAAAGTCATTCACCCTTCACTATTTTGATGCATCAAGTCGGCCTGTGTGACTTGCGTCTTGAACACTTACCATATAGATCCCAGTTTCCATGTTTACTGGTGGAGATTCACACAATTTGATAGGTAGATGTATAGGTACATAGGGTCTTGGAGAAGTTACTACCTGCAGTCTGCTAATTGCATCATCGTCTTAGTCTGGATAAATTTTGTCTGATTTCATCGAATCCTAGGGCCTTAATCATTTCATGTTTAAATTATTTGAGAATTCTGCACAACATGCTAAAAGTAAGCCAAGACACAAAAATCATCTTTGGCTTTGAATTGCCAATGAAAGACTTCCCCAGAGAGACAGCCACAATGAGTGTTATAGCTGGCGAGGGATCCCAGCATCTCTGTGGTGGATCCCACTCTCCCACCACAACCTCACTGCTGTCCACATCTCACTATACACGGGCATTATTGAGCCCCAGTTAGCAACCCGTCTATCGCATATGTTGCTCATTATGCCCAAATCCAGTACATCAGAGAATACAGATGGCCTCAGGAATGGCTGTAAGGAGAGGAGACCTGTGCTGACTCCTCTTGGAGAGATTTAGGTGAATACTGCCACCTATTGACAGGTGAAATATATGCTACAAATTCCTACTCTGGCCTGTCACTGTGTTAATTAATGCCCATCAGAGCAGATCTCATAACTCAGTTGGCCAAACCATTTTAACACCCTTAAGTCCATAATTCTTTATGCATTTGTGATGAAAAATAAGTCTGTCGCACTAATTTAAAACAGCTCACAACACGTACTTCTGATAAAAGGCGAAGGAGAGAGGTAGAAATGCCATAAGCTTTGCAGCTAGAGACCTGGGTTTGAGTCTTGCTCAGCTCAGCTCCTAAGTGCACATAAACAAGCTGATTAATCTTTTTGAACTTTAGTCTCCCCATCAATCAGAAAATGGGCAATCCTACTTTGTAGCATGTGATTCAGTAATATTGCTGCATAGCGCACTGAAGGTATTTGGTAAACAGAGGCGTTTATCATTATTTTTCCACCACCCTATTAAAAAAGTATCTATTTGTGATGGAATGATTAGTAACATGACAAATCACATCATGTACCAGACTCTGGTGAACTCTTCCCAATGGCTCAATTATGCTTTGGGATTGTTACTTGTCTAATATAGTATCTTTGGCATCCAAAATTAGGACAGTGTGAACATAAATATTAGAACTTGAAGTGTGCCAATTGAGAAAATAAGGATAAATGGGCTTCATTGCCAAATGTCTCCTGACTGCCTTAGAGGATATATGGGGCTGAGCAGATAAAGAATTATGATAAAACATTGGAGCTGCGTATAAATGGGGCTTTGTGACCTGCTGGATAAGGTTGAGACTTAGAGCCAGACCTAGGAGGCTCACATTCCTTCCTCGGCGTGGTGTGGGGGATCCTGGGCTCATACAGACAATAGGGGATTCATAGCTCGAGAATTCTAATGATGACTGAGAGGAGGGTGGCAGCTAGAACAAGAAGACTTTTCAGAAGCACGGACTCTGATTATCACGTCGGTGGTATAGCCCAGCGAGAGGCTGCTGAGAGGATGGATGAAGCCATTCTTGGAAAGCTTTCAGTGAAGTGTTTGTAACCTCCTTGAGAGAGTCTCATTTCTAAAAAAAAAAAAAAAAAAAAAAAAGTGAGACTGCAAAATCTCACATGATTCGTGCAGATAAACACTCTGTCATCAGAGGGTACAGGGAAGAAGATGGGCCAGCCTGTTTCGAAGCATCTTTTTGAACGCCATACGTCTAATCTCCAAGACTTACAGAAAAATTCCAAAAGAGGGTTTCTCAGGGCATTTGGGGACCGTTACTTTTAGTCTGAAAGGTCAACTGGTACTTAAAACAAAATAATCAAGAGCTAACATGCCTATGAACAGTCTGCACCTTTTGAAAAGGTCTGCTTTGTATTGAATAGCCAAGGCCACTCCCCTACCCCTTTTCTTTTTTCTTTGGGGCTTAGAAATTGAGAGGGAGGAGGAGGAAGAGTTTCACATTCATTACTAACAACTTCGCACATAATAAGCATGTTCAGATACACCCTGGGGTGTTAGTTTTCTTTTCCTATTTTTTGTCCCCTTTGTAGCAGCTTTCGATAAGTAGCACATTTTATTTTTGAAGAAAGAATCCGAGCCATTATTGAGCAGCCGCGCCCTAAGGAAGGTCAAGAGATTAGGGAACGGAAGTAGGCTGGCCGGGCTCTTTGCTGACCACAGTAAGAGATTACCACTTTCTTCTTATAATTGAATTTTGAAATTCCAATGAAAAGGTACTCCCAAAAATTTAAAAAAAAAAAAAAATTGCTGGAAAAAAAGCATGAAAAATTGTCAGAAAATAGCCATCAAAAAGTGGTCAATTTGAGTTTATGTCTTACAAATAAACCACATGAAACTAGCCAGAGTAAAGACAGGCATTTGCCATGGTATATTCTCAAATGTAGGTAGGATTTTGCAGGGGAGAGAGGACATTAATGGCTTTTGGTATCAGTGAGCTTTGCCCTAATTTCACAAGTATTGTAGCAGCTCTGTAAGTTAACCATCCAAGGCACTGTAATAAACTAGTCAGCATATGGAGGTGGTCAACATAAGGAACTTCCATTGAATACATGTGGTACATGTCCCATCTATGAAAATTAGGTCAACCTAAGGAGGTGGTCAACTGTGATGTTTCCACTGTATTCAGAAATTCTAAACTTCGCATTTCACAAATCAGAGAACAATATACTAAAAGGAGCCTTTGAATTTAACTGGTCCAAATCCCTCCTACAAGGAGGAAAAGTGAAGCCTAATGATAAAAGGTTACATGCTCACAGTCACACAGCTGGTGAGGAGCAGTTCAAAGATTCAAGTTCAACCTCCCCATTCCCAAACTCAGATTCTTCCCACAGCTCTAATGGGAAACTGCAAACTTGCACACTTACAAGGAAATTCTGTACCCGTTCCCCTTGCAAATGGCCTGCGTGTTGCTAGAGTCAATTATCTGGCAAAGGCTGGATGATTTTGTCACCTGGTGCTAAATGACTTTTTTCAAGTAGGTTAGGCATATTCACATGGCTCCAAGACTCCACCCTGCTCTTTTCTCTGTCTTAAAAAAGTACATAGACTATAACACGAATGCCCAAATTATCTCTAGGTGCACGTACTGGAACCACTGTCTTCATATCCACCATCATGTAGGTTGAGACTTTAAAGTCACCTCCAGTCTCTCTTTCAGCTTCCCCTAGTCCCACCTATACTATTGACAAGTCCTAGGAATCCAGCCTCCAAAGATTTTCCCTTTTTCATCTCCTCCTTTACATTTCCACGGGTCCTCACACCATTGGTGTCTTCCTGCTTCCAGGTTCTCACTTCAGATCATCGTCCACCATGGCTAAGCCACAGGGCTCTCTATCAACTGCTCTGACATCCCCATGCTCAACTCACAGTCACCAACAGCACACCATCTAACTCTTTAACACAGCACTCAAGCTCTCCCTGATTTAGCCCCTGCCTCCTTTTTGAGACAAGTTCCATTAGCTCTTCCCTTCTCCATCTGCTCCAGTACCCTGAACTACTTGTCACGCCCCAGGAGCTCAGGAGCTCTGTGCCTCGACTTTAGGCCTTGACTCCAATCCTGCCTCTTTCTTTCAACTTGCAGAGATCTTCACGGCTCCAGTGCCAGTTCAAAAGCAGCCTTCTCTGTGAATCTTCCCTAAGCATTCCAGAAGGAACTCATAATTCTTTTATGCTCCCTGCTTATCACATTCCTCATACTTTGTTGCATGGCACTTAATCCTTCCCTCTATTTTAGTCATTTACATCTCTCTTCATACATATTATCTCTTTTATCTTTGCAAAGATCCACCATTCATCTTTTTACCCTGTATCGTTTCATTCAGTGCTTTGCAAATAATAAATCTTTCTCCTTTCTTAACATTTATTGAGCACTTGCAGGACACTAGGCCAGGAAGTGGAAGGGTTAGAAGAGGAAGATACAAAATTAAAACACAATCTCTGATTTCAAAGGAGCTTTTAATTAAATCAGAGAGACATGTTCTAAGCAAGAAAAATAACTGGGGGTGGAACTGGGTGGAGGGGAAGTTCTGAGTTTGGAACAAACGAGAACACTGGTGTTATGACATACAGGGTGGAGTGATGGGAGGAGGGATGAAGGGAAAGAAAGGGCAAAGCTGCCTTTAGATCCCATCTCTACGCTGTACTCAGTGTTAGAATCTCCTCTAGGTCTGGCTCATCTAACCCATTCTTCTCTCAAAACCAGAATTCTTCCTAAAACAAGACTCTGATCATTTAACTCCCTGCTCAGATGTTTGCTGTTCAATGAATCAGACAGATAATTGTAGGCTTATGCTGCGTTGTGGAGAGTACTAGTTTGTACAGAGGAAACTTCAGGAAACAGCTAAAGAACAAAAAGAGAGAACATGTTGTCAAAATGCTAGGGAGTGGGAGACAAAAATAAGAGTGGGATCAGTTTGGGTTCAGATTAATTGAGAAGGATTCATTGGAGGAGGCAACCTTTCAGTCTATGGCCACTCAGTAAGAAAAATTAGACACACCAAGAGGACGTTAAGGTTCCTTTCAATTCCGAAACCCTTCCCCATTTTTCTTTGAGATGGTTTATCCATTCATTCAGTAAATAGCTTTGCTAGGCACTTCAATGGAACATCATTGTTTATTAAATGCCGTCTATGTGCCAGGAACAGAGATAGACACTGGCAAAAGAGCAGAGTAAGAGACTCTGCACTTGTACTCTTACAACAGAGTGAAGAAGGCTGGTGCTACACAAGTAAGGGCACTAATGTGATGGAGGTGATGGTAAGAGTAGAAGGTACCATACTCTCAGACCACAAAGCAGGGACCCTAACAGCCTCAGGGATAGAAAAGTATCTCTGGGAGATGATGTTTAACCCCAGGCTCTCAAGCTATATGGAAATTAGCCAGACAAAGGGAATTGAGCATCCAGACAGAAGAAAATTATGTGAAGGTCTGGTGTTAACGAGAAAATATGGCATGTGTGAGGATCTGAAAGTTATTCCGGCTGGGCATGGTGGCTCACATCTGTAATACTAACTCTGGGAAGCCAAAGTGGGTAGATTGCCTGAGCTTAGGAGTTCGAGACCAGCCTGAGCAAAAGCAAGACCCCACCGCTAAAAGTTAGCTGGGTGTGGTGGCAGGCACCTGTAGTCCAAGCTACTTGGGAGGCTGAACCAAGAGAATCATTTGAGGTTGCTGTGACCTATGACACCATAGCACCCTACCCAGCATGACAAAACAAGACTCAGTCTCAAAAAATAAATACATAAATAAAATGAAAAAGAAAATATAAAGTTATTCCAAAAGGCTATAGCATGGAGTAGAAATTAGACTAGTGAGGTAGGGAGGCCAGAATATGGAGAATTTTGCTTAAGTATGTCAATGAGTTTATACTTCATCAATAGACTTTGAGCAATATTAAAGTCTGTCATAGTGGATCTAACCTAATAAGCACTTAATATCTCTTGAGGAGTGGATTAATGAATAAACAAACGAACGAATGAATCTACTTTGCAACGAACATAGGCTTTTTGACCCAGACTTAAGTATTTGCTCTAGAAAGCAGTGCTACTATTACCAGAGGCTTAGTCTCCTTAGCTCTGCATAGCAGATTGAATTCATGATCCCTCTGAGGCCACCTCGGACCTTAGTAGAGTTACTCAGTCACCTGGCTTACCCAAGCAGATGGAATTTAAGTAAATCTGCATTAAAGTCACAGTTTTTCTAGACAGAGGGGTAAAGTTTTCCCTGGCAATCATTTTGGCCTAAGCAACACAAGGGAAGTCTAACTCTTAAGCCTTTATAGAAAAAAAAAAAAAAAAAAAAAAAAATCCTCTGAATCTCAAGGGCAAAAGCTTTCCCAAATTAAATTTTTTAAAGCAATGCTTCCATGGACAAATACATCCAAAGAGAAAAAGGGTAAACAAATGTTCCAGACAGGGAGTTTGTCTTTGTCATAAGAAAAGAAAAACAACTGCAAAAAGCTAAACAGAGCTCATCCTTTGGAGACCCAGGTTTTATGAGGGATCTGGGCCAGGCCTCAGATGCCAGATCGGGAACAGCCACCTGTCAGAGGTGAGGGAGCTGCCAGGGGGAGAGGATGTCTCTAGAAAGAGGTACCCTTCCCAGGATCCTAAGTAACTGCCAGGCCAAAGATTAACACTCCACCCTCTTGTTTACGACCAGGAGACTTTCTCTTGATTTGCTACAGAGTCTCATTCAAAATTTGGGAGTTAATTTGTCTCCGGGTATAAATAACAGACCAGAGTCAGTGTTTCTGAAGTCATCACAGCAGCGAGGCATTCATTTGGCAGAGAGAGAACCTGCAGAGAGCTTTAGAAAGACTCTTAATGCTGTTGCTAGGGCCATCTCTGTGTCTGTGTGTTCCCGCATGTGCACACACGTGTGTGTCTGTGTGTGTGGGTGTATGGTATTCATATGTGCTCTCCATCAACAAGGCCTCCCTAACATAATAAGCATCCTGTGAAGGTCATTTGCCATTTTATTTTGGAGAGAAATGTGGAAACTACCCACATATACAGCTTTCCAGGAAATCTATGTTGTGTGTTTCATCAGCCACGTCAAGCATAACGCTGTGCGAGGAGCAGAGCACACCCACAGGTGGCTGGTCTAGAGACAGTGCTGGAAGCTTCCACCTGAGACTACGCCTCTTGGTGTCCTAAGTCCCACTATTTTCTCAGAACCTGCTCAGAAAAAACTCTGAACACAGGTTGAGCAACCCTGGCTGGATTTAGAGCTTTCTTAAGATGCCCCCTTGCTCCCACCAGGAACTTAGAAGGGACCATGCAGGAGCCCTGTCGTGAGGGAATGTGGCTGCCACCTGCGTGCTTCTGATCCCAGACGGCTGGCGGAGTAACAGGGGCCTGGCCCCCGAGGAGCTGTAGATCATTTGTAGTCACAGATCGCTGTGGGCTCTCGGATGCCTGGCAGTATTTCTTTCCCTGCCATTGATGTAGTGCAAAGTGAGCTGGCTGACCCGCTGCCCCCCTGCTCACCCCTGAGCGGCAGTCACTTCTGATTCAGACTTGTTTGCCATGAAGCTTGTCGTCCCTGCATCCCATTCCGAATGGTCCTCACAGATACGATAGGCTAAACACACACACTGAAGTCATGGTGTCCTTTTACTACAATGTACCCGAGCTTGAGAAATCAAACCTTCCCCAGGCTGCAGCCTCGAGAATCCACCTAGATCCTGAGCCAAGCTGTTTACCTCTCCCCGTCTCTCCCCGTGCATCATTTTTCTGTTTTATTTGCATAAAGAGTAGCTCAGTGATCATGGACTTCAGCTCTTGCCTGTAGTGATCCTGTTCGCATTTTATTCCTTACACAGAATAGGAAGGAGGTTTGCTTGCTTTGCGCAGAGGCTGAGCCACAAGAGAAAACAAAGCCAATGTGATTTATTGAATGAAAGCACTGGACAATTACCAGCAACTTGTTCCTCTTCTCCCTCAAACAACCTAAACTGGTAAGTCACATTTATTGCTGTCTTTCTTCGTGTGAATGTGGGGCTTTCCTAGTCACTGATTCTTTTAAAAATGTGTACATGCTGCTGTGCTTTAGATGATAGAAAAAATCTGCATCATCCAAAGTTAGCTGCCGGCGGTCCAGAAAGATCACACACACGCATACGTGCAGTGGTCTAATGGCACATACACATCCGTGTGGGGGTGGGGAAGCCCCGTTTCTGATAACTGGGCATGTTCTTTGCAGCAAGCTTACTCACATTGTTAAGTGCTTGCATAACTGATTAGCATTAGCTGTGAAAAAGAAATTACTGTTCAGGTGTGTAAAGTCATTTTCCAGTCAGGTTCCTGAGTACCTGCACAATACCTATTGGGTCAGGTAAAGATGGGCCCCATGGTGCTGATAATCTTGACTACAAACCCAGATGCGTTGCTTTCAGACTGGGCAAGCAGAGTGGAATGCCAGTGTTCTGCCCATCCTTGGGGAGCGTTATTTATTCATAAATAACCCTTAGGACAGTGATGTTGAGGATACGTCCCCAAGGAATACAGTGGACATACATTCAAACCCTTGCTTGATCCACCACCACTGTTGCATCTATGTTCCTTATGGCTTGTCTTTATTCCATTGCGATATATGGTGAGTAAGGGTGCCCTGAGCTCACACTGGGGTGTTGTAAGTGTCCTGTTACGCACGCTAGTCATTGGGCCACCAGGAGTCCTGCTGATATTCAAGGCTGAGTTTGTTTCTGTGCTGGGCTCCAAAAACCTCCAAACCCACTTGGTGTTTTCATTTCCTAAATAAGGTGCAAGCCAAGCTCTGTGTGTGGGTGGGAGGGTGAATGTAGAAAGATACTGCTTTTCCTGCCCTGCCCCCACTGGTGTCCTTAGCCTTTTGTTTGCCTGGCGGCCCCAAGGCTTTATGGCAGCTTCAATCCATCTCCGGTGAGCTCAGAGTCCATATAAATGTCATACAGAGTTTAATGTCTTCGGTGGAGTCTATCTGTAGTATATCATTGGCCATTCAGGCGAAGTTGTGGCCTTGGGTGCTGGCCAAGATGGATGATGTTAGAACAGTGAGCAGCATGCTTCTCTAAACAAAATCCAATGTTAGGAAATCTGAGATATGGGTGAAGTTTGCCTAGTAGCAAGGATGCCCAGGCCACTCCGTCATAAGAGCCAGAGTGATTCTCCATGTGATGTGGCTAGTTCACAGATGATGTCATTGTAATAGGAAGGGAACAGAATTGCCTACTGGAGAGGGGACTAGTGAGATGTCAGGGCACTCTCGCTGGTCCCCAGACTAAGTGTGCATCTTTGGGAAATTCCCTGCACCTCTCTGGATCTCCATTCCTACATGCCTTCCATGTATGATTATTTCAAAGAAGATATGCTAAGATCAATTCATGTTTTAATGAGATACTACTTTAAGCTCTTTTGTTTTAATGAGATACTACTTTAATGAGATACTACTTTAAGCTTTTTGTCAAAGGGTGAATTAGTTAATCAGGATCGTTCTCCATGCACTTTAATCCACAGTCCATTCATCAGAAGAGATGAGGGGATGTGTGTCCCTTTCCCCCTTTAAGGGATACAGGACACTTTGAAGGAAGCATGGTCACACTTAGGAAATTAGAAGGGGGAAACAGAGCTGAAAAGTGGCATTAAAATTTCAAATAAACAGGTCATGTAATTAGGGGTTTTTATCAATATTGATCAGTAATAACTGACTTTCTGTGCTTACAATTTCCAAATCCTAAAGATCTTAAAAGTTTTGAAATAAACATGCAATTATGGGGTGGGAGAATAGTTCAGGTATGGGTAGAGTCCGTGTGGGAGTGGGGAAGCTGATAATCCTTGTATAGGATAATTTGAGCAATTTTCAGTTGCTCAAATTATCTTATATAAGCCATGCTCATAGAATTAGCAGGTGCAAATGTGCTATGATTTGAGGAGTTCTGAAAGGCTCTTTTGCCCCTCAAAATTGCCTCATCTCTAGGATCAGGGTACCTCAAATTCTTTCAGTTAAGTACTGCTGTCTTTCATAAAATACAAACATTTTTAGAAGAAACAATAAACTAAACTACTGATACCTTATCATAAATGAATATATTAAAATTTTTCTACCTCAAGGACAACCCCAAAGATGTTGAATTATTACATTAATCTGCTTTCTATTTACTTCATACCTGTATCTAAGAACTTCCCTTTTAATTATTATTTCATTCAATCAGAAAACTGAGTAGCCTAATGGCAAGTTATTTTCTTCTGTACATGGAATACCTGGATTAGACAATAGCATTTAAGGATCCTATAGACCCTTGAAAGTCACACTGGGGAAGGCTAGAATTACTATCCCTGCTCGTTCTAAACCCACTTTTCTGCTTATATTCCTTTTTAAAAAACTGTTGGTGGAATTTTCATGCACCCAGTCACCCAACAAGGCTCTCAGAATTTACTCTCAAGTTTCCTGGTCCCTTTATCATCTCCATCCAGTCACTAACCAAGTTTGATTCATTTTTTGAATGAATTGTTTTAATTTCATCATTGTTTGAATCTGTCCAGCTGTCTTCATCCTACAATTGAAGGCACTGGTTCTCACAGAGACTTTTTTAAGAGCTTCATACTTGGATACCTCCTGCCACTGTTCCCATACTTCCTCCCCTTTCCAATGGTTCTCTGGTTGCTATCAGAGTAACTCTTTAAAAATAAAGATTTCAAGTTTTACTTGAAGGTCCCTAGGGCTCCCCTGTGTATGGGGAGGTTAAGAGATATGCTTCTTATCATGGCATGCAAGGTCCTTGATGGTCTGGCCATGCTACCTCTCCAGGCTTCTTTCCAAAGGTCTTATGGCATGGTTGATGACACATTCTCAGTGTCAGAGCCCAGGAAATTTTTATTAGGGCCCTCACTGGCATTGACCTAGCAGCAGCACCATGAGGTTTTCCATCTTCATGCCCTAGCCTGGAATGCCTAAAATGCCCTATGCTTTCCTTCCTGCTAGCTAACTCCTCATTCATCCTTCAAACTTTATCTCCAACATCACCTTCTCTAACCCATTTCCCCACCACCTTTTCTTTCATGACCTTTCCTATGACTCACAAGGTTAATCACTCACCCTTCTGTGCTATTTCTGTCTTAGACCTTTTGAGAGAAGTGTTTCTGGGTTAAGGTCTCAGATCCTGACCCATATTCCCTGAGTTTGAATCCCTAATTTACTACCCTTCAGTACTGCTTCAATTTCTATCTATGTCAGATGGGGACAACAACAGTCATTCCTTCCCAGGGACGTTAGGAGATTCAAATAAGTTAACACATGTGGACAGCAATATATTCGAGGTTAATGTTTCCCCAAAATTCATATGTTAAAATCCCAACCTCCAAAGTCATCACCTTGAAAGTGGCCTTCTGGGGAGTGGTTTGGTCAGGAGGGTTTTTCCCTCATGATTGAAATGAATGACATCAAAAAAGAGACCTCAGAGAGCTGACTGTCCCTTCCTGTATGTGAGGACACAAGTGAGACAATTCTAGAAACCAGAAAATGGGTCCTCACCAACACCAAATACACTGGTTGGCGTGAACCTGGACTTCCCAGCCTCCAAAACTGTGAGAAATATATGTTGTTTGTAAGCTACGCAGTTTATGGTATTTTGTTATAGCAGCCTGAACATACTAAGACAAGCATTATTCTGAATACTGCCTGCCTCCCAGAAAATGCTATACAAGTTACAAGCTAGTATTATTCCACAATTCCACATACAACACTATTTCTCTTCTAGCCTATGAGCTCCTTGGGAACAGGTAGGAAAAACCAACTCATTTCAACTTACCTAGGACTTGTCCAGTTTAGCACTGAAAGTCCTGCATCCTGGAAAGCTACTCAGTCCCCAGAAAACCCAAGATAGTTGATGAACCTATGTGGGATACCATCTTATTCACCTTTAACCTCCTTCATCTGTAAGAATTTGTTGAACTATAGAATCAATACTAATTGTCTCTCTATGTTCCTCCTCAAAAACATATCCTTTCAAATTCAAAAGTAGTGTTCTTCTTGCCATGGAGTTACCAAGGAGTTTTCAATACTTATCACTGACTATATTTTTACATATGTATGTGTGTGTGCATGCACACACACCCAGGAACTGGAAAAGTTGCTTCCACCCTTTCATATGTCATCATTATAATAGAATGGGCCACCCTTTAGCAATCAAAAACACACCTGTCATGTTAACAGCAGGTGGGGAATGAAAGGGGTCAAACTTCTTTCCTGTCTAGTGACAGGCTGCTTGAAGCCTGAAGGTCACCTAGTTCCTATCACAGCCTAAGGAGCAATCTTGTACCAGTCAGAAATGTTCCCTTTACTGAATATTTCTTTCTACCCAGCTGTCAAGAACGGCTAGAGGTCCTATTTTTAATATGCTGTGTCTTACACTGCTCGCACAAACTGGCTCAGATCTCTTTTCACAGTATAAATATACTGAGAAAGAATTAGCCCTACTATGAAACTAATTTATGGCTTTCACATGAAAGCTGTAACCCAGTTATAACCTAAGAACAGGGGGAAGGGGGAAAGGGAGGGAGGGGGGAGGGGGCAGAGGGCAGAGGGAGGGGGATTGATAGGATTACACCTGCGGTGCATCTTACAAGGGTACATGTGAAACTTAGTAACTGTGGAATGTAAATGTCTTAACACAAGAACTAAGAAAATGCCAGGAAGGCTATGTTAACCAGTGTGATGAAAATGTGTCAAACGGTCTATA
>CAUYPK010076871.1:0-24849 GCA_963574355.1 Loris lydekkerianus
GCCCCCCCCAAAAAAAGAATATACCAACCTGATGTTTAATATTAATGGCCAAGTAGTTTAGATGTTTACTGGATCCATTCGAAGTATAAAAGAGGAATCCGCTCACCATCCCCAGAAAAACTGGGGAAAACATCCTTCCTCATCTCTTTCTACTTACAGCTCATACACATCAGTAGTTTTCCTGCACCCTGTAATTCTAATTTCCCCAGAACTCAGTCCACACTAAGCTCCTGCTCCCAGGCAGACTCCGGTCAGCAGTGTGTGGTTTCGTTGGGGGACCGTCGGGGAAGCGCTCTCTCGCGTTCTGCATCAGACTAGTGGTTTCCTCCCTTACCAGTGTAAAATCCTACTGCCTCTCCAATCCTGCCGCCCCTCCAATCCTGCCGCAGCCTCCACCGTCCTCCTGCTCAGAGTCCAGCAGGCAGACAGGTTTTTCCTCCAAAGTATGACAGTGGGCTGAAAGGAAGAGGAAGCTTGAAAGTCTTCAGACTCAAATGGTTTATGACTCCTACAAGTGTTATGCAAAGAAAATCTGAGACCATCTCACAAACAAAGTGGCTATCCAGGGGAGACTTCTGTGAAAATTGGCTGTACTCTGAGCTAGTGTTGTGTTGTCTTGGCACCTTTTTGTACTAGGATCTGCACTGCTTTTTACAAAAACCTCACAGTCTGCTTAGGCAACTGGCTCAGAGTTGCCCTTAAGTACTGTTCTTCTTGGCCATATTTCTAATGATGGTGTGCCCTGCAGCTGGCTGTTCACTTACCTGGGGCTTCCCGGGGACTTTTTTCTCTCTGTGTCTTTAGAGCCCTAAGCTATCCAGTTGTCTCTCAACTCTTTTTGCAAGCTGTTTCTGTGTAATGGATTTGTGTTCTCTGCCAGTCAGCTGGAGTGAAAAACAATGTATCCAACTCCTTTTGATAGCAAAGGAAATTCCTTGTTTGAATTTTGAGTTGCAATGGACTTCCCCATTAAGCAGAAACAAAGGCAGGATGATACTCCATGCATAGGATGAGCTAGTTAAACTATCTCATAAACCATCATATAAAATCTACCCTCAGATTATCTATGCTAGGCCAAATTATATAAAAGTATCAAAGATTAGCAGAATATGGTGGATGTTCTTCTCTTATGGAATTAGGAAAATAAAAAGAATACTGACCAGAAAGCAGCATTTCTGAATGGTGTGTACAGTTTCCACACGCATGTTTAGCAGACGTCTCTTGAGTCCAAACGCTTATCAACATGGGACAGAATTGATAGGTTTCCCTAGGCAACGGCATCTCCAAAAAGTGCTTCCTATTACGATGTTACAATCAACCTCATGCTATAAAAATGTTCTCTGGAAAATGCACCTGTAAAGTACAAAGAAGCTGTTCAGAAGAGAAGATCATTCCTTTATTTTCATTCTCCATTTATATTATTTGCCTTCTCAAAATGTCATATCTCCTTCATAAGATGAAAATAACTTTCATTGAAGTTATATGCATACATTAAAAGGCAAACATAACCCTCAGTTTTACAAATCTGTATTTACTTTAGTTGAGTCAACATTAGCAAAATGTGTTCTCTTTACTCCAGTTTCAGAACATTCAATGTGATATCCCTTAAAACAATGTGTTGTTGGAGGGTTTTTCAGTGTGGTTCAGGAAGGAATTGAGTAGATTAAAAGCAGAAGAAGATTTCTGTGGAGCTTGAGAGCTTGACAATGGGGGGCAGGGGAGAACTGTAACTGTAAGTGGGAAGAAAAATGTATTTTTAAAGATTAAACATAGTACTTCATGTTCAAATCACTTTTAAGAGAAATCCATGCAATAAGAAAATCCTACTTAAGTCAAAGAAACAAAGGTCCAAAAACACATGTGAACTAATAGGAAACAATACCAAAACTTCCACAAAAAGGACTTCTCATTTGAAAACAGTATCTAAAATTCCAGAGCTGGCACAGTAGAGTGGAGGGATATTTATATTTACAGTTGCAAGGGTGCTTCTTCTCTGTGAGACTGGGTGGAACATTCAGCATTCCTTGATCTCTTTTATTTTTTTTTTTAATTTATGTATTTATTGTTTTTATTTTTTATTGTTGAATCATAGCTGTGTACATTAGTGCAATCGCCTGTACCCATTCTAAGATGCACCGTAGGTGGGGCCACACCTTGATCTCTTTTATATAAGGAAATGGAGTTGGATCAGGTAGCTCTGAAGTTCTCCCCAGTGTTCAAGTTTAGTTATAGGGTGACATGATCCTATTTTGCGAAACTACTTGGAGGAAATTGTTGGGGAGAACTGTCCCTGCTTCTCCCCACCAACTCTGTCTTCCTCCACCCCCTAATTAGCCTGTCACTTAAGACAAGACATGGGTTATGCTGTGTGTCAGTGTCTGAACTGTTCTCAGAACCGTGTTTGGCCAGGGGCAGGGTCACTGTGTGGTGAGGCGTGGGCCCCAGCTCAGTAGGCCCTGTGTGGAGGGATCCTGGATGCCGGATCAGTATAACAACAGCAGCGTTCCATTATTGCCTTTCATGTAGACTGTTTCCTCCACAGCAAACCTCAGAGAGAAAATCAGGTGATCTCAAACCTTAACAAAACTAGTCACCTGAACCCAACCGAGTCTAAACTGAGCATTATGGCTGCTCCAATTACCTTCTTCTGAAGGTGGGGCCGGGAGTTGATCCAGACAGTGGAGTTCTGCAGGCAAGAGCTTAGTGATAGAGAGATGAAAACAGGGCAGCAACTAGAGATTTAAGGGAAAAAAAGGTTGGAAGCTGAACATAGCCATAAAAATCCATGAAAATCAAAAGAACCAAAAGCAGTTACCAAAGTTACCACCCCAAGTTCTAGAGATGAGTGAGGTCCATGGTCAACATAAGTGAGTGAGTGAGTGCAAAGGGCTTAACTTGAACTTTACTTCAGAAAGGAAAACAATATAACCTAAACATTTGTACCCTCATATCAATCTGAAATTAAAAAAAATAAGCGAGCGCAAACCAGATGGAATTTTCTAGATGAAATGTTCTCCCTCTGCCTCTTCCTTACATTTGACATATTGAACCAGAGATACAGCAAATGCTTAGAAAGAAATAGACTTAGCCATTTTTTTTTTTTTTAAAGTAGCACAATAATGCTTGCTCTTCAAGGACATTTAAACATATTGTCGATGGGAGGAGTCCTAGAATCTGTGTTAAAGGTTAGCTATTGTCTCCTACCCAATAGACATTATTTGAGAGAATAATTTTGAAAAAGCAGTGTATACTCTGAAGCAAGTCACTTGGGACATTAAAACCAGAAAATTGGAGAGTAGGGATTTGCAGCTAAGATTTGCTAACCTAATTTCCTATTAAAAAAAAAAAAGAGAGACATGTAAGTACTAAACACTAATAGGCTTAATAACCTTATTAAATCCATTATTCACAAATTACATGTAATATAATTGCAAATGATTAGCCGTATTATAATTATACTATGCAAAACAAACAATTAACCAGAGAGGCAGTCATCTCAAGTTGGCTGAGGCTGGTCAGTGTGGGATAGAATTCATAGCATTAGTTCTCTGAGTGTGACCATGGGCTCCTTAAGGGGTCTCCTAGACCCTTTCATGAGGTCTACAGATATAGACTATTTTCACGACAATACTAAAACAGTAATTTCCCTTTTCATTGCATAGCAATCTGTACTGATGGTACAATAGCCTTGGCAAAACTGCTGACACAGCATAGAGCAAAGCCCTGGCACCAAACTACATTAATCACTATGTTCTTCACCTGCACATACTCCCAGTTTAAAACAAGACAGGGACAGCTTCCTTTAAAAATTTTGCCTATGAAACGGAAAAAAAATATTAGTTGTATTAAACTGATTTTTAATATCATAGAACCTCTGTAAATTGACCAACCAAGGGGCCATAGCAAACTAGTCACATATGGAGGTGATCAACATAGGTAACTAGGCCTACTGTACTGATACCTAAGTGTGGTGCATGTCTGTTCTATGAAAATTAGGTCAGCTGAAGGA
This sequence comes from Loris lydekkerianus, assembly GCA_963574355.1. Lineage (NCBI taxonomy): Eukaryota > Metazoa > Chordata > Mammalia > Primates > Lorisidae > Loris > Loris lydekkerianus. The sequence goes on from CAUYPK010076871.1 coordinate 4,010, forward strand.
GGTGGTCAATGTAGAGAGGTGTCAGTTATGGAAGTTCTACTGTAATTCTGCTGCATTACAAATTATTAACAAAATATGATGATTGTCTTAGGGAAAAACATTTGTGTAGATGAGTTGAAAACAAAGTTAGTCTTTCAAGGATATCAGTTTTTCTGAAAAACGACTGGATAACAAACTATGTTTTTTCAGACTTGAATACATGGAAGCTGTCTTATCTGAAATGGGTGACAGTATTAGTATTCGTTGCTAATCATAAAATTTGAGCCTTCAAAGAAAAATTTGGATTTTGGAAAGTGTGTATCTTCTACTATGAATTTGACAACTTCCTAATACTTTAAGACTTATCCACATTTGGAACATCTGCATAACTCAGGAACCAATGACTAATGTATGATTATAAAATAATGCATGGGTAAAAGGAATGGGTAAAATAATGCATGGGTAAAAGGTTCATTGAAAGTGTAAAACAGACCAATGAATTTAATTGTAATAAGCTGTAAAAGGGCCTTTGATATAATTTCAAATTCCACATTACAACTAATCAATCTTTAAGAAACTACTACACACTGAGTTTTGATGAAGAATCAAAGAAGCCTGTCCGTAGTTATCTAAAAAGGATACTGAAATGCTACTCCTTTTTCCAAATACATGTACGTATAAGGCCAAATTTTCTTCATGTATTTCCACCAAAACCACATTTCACAACAGACGAAATACAGAAGCAAATGAATCCAGCTGTCTTCTGTTCAAGTCAGACACTTAAGAGGTTTGCCAAAACATAAAACAGTGCCATTAAGGCAGTGCCTGTGGTGCAGGGAGTGGAGCACTATTCCCATATACCGAGGGTGGCAGGTTCAAACCGGCCCTGGTTAAATTGCAACAACAACAACAAAAATAGCTGGGCATTGTGGAGGGCGCCTGTAGTCCCAGCTACTCGGGAGGCTGAGGCAAGAGAATCACCTAAGCCTAGGAGTTAGAGGTTGCTGTGAGCTGTGTGATGCCACAGCACTCTACTGAGGGCAATAAAGTGAGACCGTATCTCTACAAAAAGAAAGAAAGAAAGACAGAAAGAAAGAAAGATAGAAAGAAAGATAGAAGGAAGGAAGGAAGGAAGGAAGGAAGGAAGGAAGGAAGGAAGGAAGGAGAAAAAGAAAAATAATGCCATTCTTCCATTACTCTTACTAATTCAGGGGAGAATTTGGAATTTTTTTAATGTTATTTATATTAACATGTAATGGCTTATCATTGGTCTTTAAAATAAATTAATGATTATGCATTCAAATTTCCTCATTTTAATTTTTAATATAATCAACATTGATAGCTCTAACTCACACAGGCAAAAGCTCTCTGGGTCCTTAACAATCTTACTAGTGTAGGGTGACCCTGAGAGCAAAGTTTGAGAATCTCTGTTCTAAGGAAGGGGTGTAAAAAAGAAAATGTAACTGGGGCGGCACCTGTGGCTCAAAGGAGTAAGGTGCCGGCCCCATATGCCAGAGGTGGCGGGTTCAAACCCAGCCCCAGCCAAAAACTGCAAAAAAAAAAAAAAAAGAAAGAAAGAAAATGTGGCTGAAGACAAAGGGATTGGAGGATGCTAACATTTAGATTGGAAGGACTTCGGGTCCTGGAGGTCAAGAGAAGAATGTGTTTCCCAAGAAGGAGTAACTGTCAGTCAAATGCTGCTGGAGGCAGAGGAGGATGAAAGCTAAGAAAGACATGGGATGCCCGTGACAGTGATGGGGAGAGATTTGACCAGGGGGCAGAGGATGAGGAAATCTGATTGTAGAGAATGGATGGGTTCAGGACGTGATGAAGTCAGTAGGAGCAGTGAGCATGTCTTGTTTCAGAGAAACGAGCTGATAGCTGCAAGGGAATAACAGATCGGGAAGATCTGTGTTTTACACAGAAAATCTTCCAGCATGTTCTTGATAGGATGATTCAAAAGAGCGAGGAAGATGAGGGAAAGGATGAGCACTACAGAGGGCAAAAGGGGATGGAATCCAGGCACCATCCTGGGGCAAGAAGGACAATGTGTAGCTACTGTGGCTCCTGATGGAGGGGACTCTCCCTGCCATACACTGACTTTCACCTGCAATGACTTCCCTTTGTCCCTACTTATTTTTAAATTTTCATTTTTTAATTACTCAAAATATGAATATGTTTTCATTTTACAAACAAACACTGATGTACATAAAGTAAAAAGCCAAGGACTCCCCTTTCTGTTCCCTAATTTCACTCCCTTCTCAGAAGAAAGCCCTGTGAACAGTTTAGCATAATTCCATCCAGATCTTTTCTGTGTATTTACATGCATATATTTGCACATAAAGAAATGAATACTTGGTTGGGATTTTCCCATTCGTGATATCCTATTGTACATAACATGCTATAAATTGATGCTTTGTGTTAACAATACTTCTTGCAGCACTTTCCATTTTTGTACAATACTGTAGAGTATTTCATAGTATGGTGCTTCTTTCTGCTACTGATGGTCATTCAACTTCTCTCCAAAGTCTCACTACTGCTGATAATGCTGCAATGAATATACTGTATTGACTCTTCAGAATATGTGTGAGAATTTCTTTAGAAAAAAGAATTGCTGGATCAAACGGTATACATTTTTAATTTTTAGAAGCCTTCCAAATGCGCTATCTTAATGTATATTCTCACAAATAGTATATGAGAATACTGATTCCTCCATATCCTGGCCAATACTAGATATTGTCCTCCTTAATATTGTCTAATATAAGGAAAATAATTTCTTGTTCTTCTCATTGGTAGCCTCCTGATTACTAGTTTTCAAAAGAGATTTGAGCACCTTTTCATAGGCATCTCCTTTGTATCCTAACTATTCTCAAGCTTCACGGACTCACTGCTCAGGGCTCAGTCCTTCTAGACAGCTTCTTCATACTAACCCTCATCTGGCCGGACACTTCTCTTGTGAGCTCCAATTGTGTTCTTCAAAACCAACATCACCTCACTTATCACAACTATTTTCTAATTGTTTCCCACTCCACCTGCCCTGTCCCCAGACTCTGGGTACCCCAAGTGCAGGAATCAAGTGATTTGCTTTTGCAGCCCTAGTACCTGGCACAGTGTGTGATACATAGCAGGTACTCAATAAAAGAATCACTAAGTCCGTTCATACAAATATCACTTCACCTTTGTAAAGGGCTTTATACTCTGCAAACCTCCTTCATGTGTATTTTCTTAGATTGTTTCAATCAAATCAGATTTTTAGGAATTAACATTTTTGGGGGGAAAGAGTATAAAAAGCATGAATTAAATCACCAGCTGTAGGACATGATATGTATAAAAACAAACCAGTGTAACGTTAACCGTTGGACTTCTAAGTGTGACCTATAAAAAGTGTTCTATGAGAAATTACCAAAATTCATTAAAACATTAAATGACACAATCAATAGTAAAATAATTAGCACACAATCAACATTAGAATATTCACCACACAATCAATGAATTGGAGAAAATTAATTAAAAGATACTTATCAATTCAGTAGTCAAATAATAAAAAATAAAACAAAGAGATTTGCTAACAAGTGAATTTGCTCAATAAGAGACCCACCCTTGATGTAAATTTTTGCCTATAAATCATGTAACTTTGCAACTGAGGCTGATCAAAGTAAATGAACACCCTTTGAATTCCTCTAGTAGAATTTAAATTGAACCTGAGATTTTAGGCCATCTCAATGCTCAAATGCAGATCACAGAGACAATTAATCAATGTCTTCAAAATTATTCTTTGAAATACTATTTCCACAAGATGTTAAAGGGTATTTATTACACATGTTTTTTAATCTCAATAGATTTAGGGAATACAAATGGTTTTTTTTAACATGAATGAATTACATAATGTGACCTGCAGTCAGAGATTTTAGTGTACCCATCACCAGAATAGTGTCATTGTACCCAATAGGTATTTTGTATTCCTCCTATCCCCTCTTTTCCTCCTCTTTTCCTAGTTTCCATATGCCACTTTATGACCTATATATACTCCTTGTTTAGCTCCCCCTTATAAGTAAGAACATGTGGTTTTTTGCTTTTCCATTTCTGAGATAACTCACTTGGGATAATGTGTTCATTTCCGGCCAAGTTGCTGCAAATGAAATTATTTTATTCCTTTTTATGGCTAAGTAGTACTCCATGGTGTATATACTGCATATACACATTTTATTTATTCACTTATCATATAATAGGTTGGGTTCATACCTTGGCAATTGTGAATTGTACTGGGATAAATGTTCAGAAATAGTGTCTTTTTGACACAATGACTACTTTTCCCTTGAGTAGAAGGGAAATACCCAGTAGTAGGATTGTGGGATTGAATGGTTGGTCTACTTTTAGTTCTCTGAGGAATTTCCATACTGTTTTGCATAGAGGTTGTACTAATTTATATTCCTACCAACATAGTATAAGCATATCCTTTTCACTGCATCTGCACTTTCATCTACTGGTTTTAATAATGGCTATTTTGACAGGGATAAGTGGTATCTCACTGTGGTTTTAATTTGCCTTTCCCTGTTGACTAGTAATTGAGCATTTTTTGTATGTTTATTGGCCATTTGTGTATCTTCTTTTGAAAAAAAATCTGTCTTTTGCCCACATTTTAATAGGGTTATTTAATTTTTTTCTTGCTGATTTGTTTGAGTTCATTATTGATTCTGGATATTAGTCCTTTGCCAGGTTTGTGACTATTTTCTCCCTACAGAGTGGGAGAAATAAAATGTGGTATATGTAGTCCCATTTATTGCTGCTATAATTGCTTTTGAGGACTTAGTCATACATTTTTTGCCTAGGCCAATGCCCAGAAGAGTTTTTCCTACACTTTCTTCTAGAATTTTTATAGTGTTTGCTCTTAAATTTAAATCTTTAATCCATCTTGAGTTAAGTTTTGTATATAGTAAGAGATAGGGATCTAATTTCATTCTTCTGCATGTAGCTTTCCAATTTTCCCAGCACCATTTATTAAATATGGCGTCCCTTTGCCATTGCATGTTGTTGTCTGCTTTGTCAAAAATCAGTTAATTGTAGCTATAAGGTTTTATTTCTACGGTCTTCATTCTGTTCCATTGATCTCAGTAATGATTTCTCAGTCAAACAAGTTTTGGAAAGGCTAGTTTAAAGAAAGGGAAACAAGTTTATTTGGTGCAAGGTTTATCAGAGCCTTTAATATGCCCCCCAAAGCACTGTATTTCTCCAAATTAAAAAAAAAAAAGTACACTATGAAACATTTCTAAAACTTATTTGACCAAAGAACTACACAGAATTTGTATGTGGGTTTTATGAGAAAAGGCATCTTCTCAGGAAACTGGTGTTCCGTGCAGCATCCTTTGAAAAATCTTATTTAGATCATTAAAACAATCTTCCATGCAAAACTGATCTTTTCAGATTTACTAGCATCCATAGCTTTAAATCTCCTTATTTTGTCACAGTTTTTTTACCCCAATGTAGTGGCCTCATATCAAATCTGGAGCTGAGAAAAGCCAAGATTGAGGGAGTTATAACTGCTCTAAGCTCAGAGAACAGCAGAGGAAGAAATCTCCGTGAAAGGTTAACCTACTATTGGTAGGAAGCCTGGTCTGGATCTAGCAGCTCATGAATTATTGAACACAGTGCCCATGAACTCTATTTTCTGTACTATTTTGCTAGCCCAGATTGGAAATTTATCATGCTGTCCTGCTGATCTTTTCACGGGTGAACTCCTAGGACCTCCTCTGTAGTCATCCTCACTCTGTATAATTAGCCTGTCGCCAGTCTCTCTGAACGCACTATTCATATTCTGCATGCTTATCACTCTCTGAGGCTGAATTGTGTTTACTTTATGAGATGGTAAGCTGGGTTACACCAGGATCTGGAATGCAGCTAGTGTCAAAGGGCTGGAAAAGAGTTGAAAAGTCTATAATCTATCTCTTTGCCCTGTGCTGGCTTAATCTCCATCCATATTAGAAAGAAAGCTATCCACCTTTTTCTTAAAACTTAAAGTAGAAAAGGTCTCTAAACTAGCCAATTTCATCCTAATCTCCTCCCCTGACCTACTTTAAGCATTTGTCAAGGGTAGGGGGAAAAGAACTTATAAGTATCTCTCCTGTGCACCCCTCAAATTACAAGACTGAAAGCAGTCACTTCTACGAGCTTACTGGACTGGTATTTTTGTGTGTGTGCAACAGAAGAAAAGGGGAGACAACTGATAACTTTGGGGCACTTGAACCCTTGTGGAGGTAGGGAGGAAAGGGTAGGGCATTTGACACCAGGACAGTCATCACAGTTCAACCTCATTGCACATAGGATCCTAGAATTCTCAGCTTATCTTATTAATACAAATGCACATGGTTAACTTTCTATTAAACAATCTTTGCAATTTATAGGCATTTCAAAATATGCATTAGCCCCTTGATATACTCAGAATGTCTGAGCACTCCATGAGAAATGCAATTCTTAAAATTGGTAAAAGAAATTACCGTATATACTTGAGTATAAGCCGAGTTTTTTCGGCACAAATTTTGTGCTGAAAAACCTGAGCTCGGCACAAATTTTGTGCCGAAAAAACTCGGCTTATACTCGAGTATATACGGTATATTTTGAGGTTGTAGATGAAAGAAAACAGTGTCTTGATTACATGAAATACTTTCTAGTGCTCGTACAAGATCTTCACCCCAAATTCTAGATGATATATCTAGTCAGAAATACTGATGAAGCTATCTTTTTGGTGGTAAAAATTTCTGTATTCTGATGATGAAAGTTGCAACTAACTGTATCTTTGATATCAATACCCACTCTATTTACTCCCTACAAGCAGGTCATGAGCAAAACAATATTTTGGTACATAAATTCCATTTTTAGAATTATCAAAAGTATATTTTTGACTAAATATTGATAACAATTACTTTCCAAAAGGAAAATAACCCCTCTTTACTAACCATGAAATTATTTTAGTATTGAACTCAGATCTAATGTCCATTTCCCATCTGCTTTTCCAAAGTACAATAAAATGGCAAAGCAGAAGGCATAAACCATACAGTGTATCAAGTATTTATTTCAGGCTTCTGAGTAAGATTTCATATTGAACACAAGCATTTGCTTTTCTCCCTTGAGGAGCCCTACTCTAACGACAGCAGATGAAGAGGTCCATAAGGACAAAGAGAACAGAAAGAGCCAATAAACATGGCGAGCTAGGAAGCAGAAGGACCAGCTGTAACTGACAGCAGGTTTGGAAGAGCTACATCTTCAGCTGGTGAGAGGCAATAACAAGAAGTAACCTAGTTCACACTGCAGAACACCCAGAGACTGGGGACTGGCTACATGTGGTAGCTGTAGAAATAGAGGTGAGGCTAATGATGGAAGGACTGGCTGAGAGATTTCTGAAGAGCAGGCAGCTCCTTGAATCCCTTCCCAACTCTCCACAGCTGGCCAACTGCCCCTCCCTTGCACTGGGATAAGACTAGAAATTTACTCTGAAAAAGCCTCTAGACTGAGAGGCTTCAAATATAAATGAGGAATGTCCTGCTAGAACACAGGGAAGCTGAGCAGCGAGGCCCCCTCCCCACCCACCCCCACAGTATGGATAGCATAACCTGTACTCTCCTAGCTATAGACAAAGTGATTTTCAACCAGTGTGCCACGAGGGATCTTAGGTGTCCCATGAAAAATTTTAAAGATCATTAATTTATTTTTGAAAGACATTCAAAGCACAGTAAATATATTCTTCTTTGTACTCTTTTTTATAATCAACATAATTTGAGTGGGCAATGGGGAGTTTATTATAGGTTCAAGTGTGCTGTGAGATGACAAAAAATTGAAAAACACTGGCCTAGAAGACCCTTCCCTGGAGAATCTGAACATTCCCAAAGGAAACACCCTGTAATTGCTGATAGCTCGATTCCCTGAGAAAAACCCAGACAGCGTACCCTACAGTGAGGGCAGTAGTCAACAAGCACACCCGAGAGCCCAGTTTCCAATCAAAATACATTAGCTTTTTAGCTTGTACTTGGTTTCAATATTTAGATATAAGCCAACAACCCAGGATCATCAGGAATCTGAAAGAAACCTTCAACATGAAAGATAATGCAAAGATAAAGAAAAAAACAACTTAGGAAAACAGAGACTGCACTGAAGAGGGAAAACATTTTGAAAAAAACTCTAATATCTTACTTATAAAAATAACTAAATTTAGTATCTTCAAAAAGATATAAAATAAAATATTACATTCATAAAACTGTAACATTATGCCAAAGAATATTTACAAAATAAAAATGATCACTTGGAAATTATACTGGTGGCAGCAGATGATTTTCAAAAGAAGATTGAAAACAAAAGTTGAGAATATTATCCAAAAAATAGAGAAAAAGGACAAAAACATGAAAATAGGACAGAAAACATTAGGAAAATCAGAATACCAGTTTATGTGACCCTATATCCAAATAATAATTACAGGGGTGGGTGGAGAAAAATCACCTATGAAATAATTTCAGAACATTTCCCAGAACAGAGAGACGTGAATTTCTAGGTTGAAAGGGTCCTCCAAATATCTAACACTATTAATGAAAATACACCCACACAGCATAACATTTCAGAACACTTGGTACAAGATGCCACTACAGGCTTCCAAAGGGTGAAGACACAGACTGGCTACATACTAGACAACCCCAAGGAGGTGAAAAGCCAATGGATTCCTTCATTTCTGAAGAAAAATGATCTTAACCTGGAATTCCAGATAATTCCAGTTATCTATTGTGTAACAAAGTTTTCCAAACTTTAGCAGTTTAGAGCAGCAACCTGTGTTATTATATTTTGCATTTTGGGGGTCAAAAATCAGGCAGAACTTGGCTGGCCAATTCTTCCTCTTCCTATGACATTGCCCGTGGTTACCTGATGGTGTTCACCAAACGACTGGTCTGGGTTGGATGACCTAAGGTGGCTTCACTGACATGATGGGTCTCCAAGAAATGGAAGATAGAAGACTAAATTCAACCAGGTCCCTCTTCTTTTACATATAGGGTCTTTTAAAATATATATATATTTTTTTTTCTTGAGCAGTTTTAGGCTTAGAGTAAAAAATGAGTGGAAAGTACATAGTTTTCCTATACCTCCTCACTTCCCTTTTCCCCCTCTTAATTTCTTCTTCTTTTTTTCCCTTTTTTAATTTTTTAAGAAAATAATGTTTTTTAAATATATACATATATATATTTAATGCATTTATTTATTTATCTTTTGGGGGGAGACAAAGTCTCACTCAGTTGCCCTGGGTAGGGTGCCATGGCATTATAACTTACAGCCTTCTCAAATTCTTGGGCTCAAGCAATCCTCTTGCCTCAGTCTCCCAAATAGCTGACACCACAGGTGTCTACCATAACACCTGGCTAGTGTGTCTATTTTTAATAGAGACAGGATGTTGCTCTTGCTAAGGTTGGTTTTGAGCTCCTGAGTTCAAACAATCTACCTACCTCAGCCTCCCAGAATACTAGCATTACAGGCATGAGCCACTCTACCCAGCACTTTTGCTTTTTTTAAATCCTAAAAGTTTAGAAGGAAGTTTCTGTTATTATTCACATTTTTCATGAGTGTGGTACATTTGTTAAAAATGAAGAGTCAAACTGATACATCATTAAAGTTCATAGTTTACATTAGGGTTTGTGCTTTGTATTTTATGTTCTATGGTGGGGCTTTGTTTTAATAATTTATAGTATATGAGTTAAATTCAGTTACATGTATGTGATACATAGTGGTGAAGTCTAGGTTTTTATTTTATTTTATTTTTTTTTAATTAACATTTTATTTGAATAGGCAGTTTTTTTTTTTGTTTTTAGTTTTTATTTTATTTTATTTTATTTTAAGCAGGAACTCAACTTTATTGCGTCAAGCAGCTGCTTATATAGAGCGTGGGGAAGTGGCGGGGAAAGAAGGCAGGGGATGAGGTGCGTGACAGGGTTGGGCCAATGGCATGGTACCATGTTGGCTGTATCTAGGTAGAGGAAGTTTCAGGCTGGGCCTTGCTGAGTCATTGCTACGTGGAAGTAGCTCGATGGATGTACATCTAGTCAGGCTCAGGAAGTTGCACTAGGCCTCAGGCACATGGCAAGGCCCAAAAACTCCCTCTTTTGTTTTTTGTATGGCGGATAAACATAGCCCCTGTCTTAGGTTGCCTGCTCTTGCAGTTTCAGTCGTACCCGTCATGGCGATACAAACATCAATGGTTTGGTCCCTGTCTTAGGTTGACTGAACGCAGAGTGATCTTACCCGTCTTTGGGTACTATGAATGTAATCCACCATGCAGCCTTTCCATATCCTATCTTAGGTTGTCCCAGTTTTGGGAATCTTATTTGTCATTGGTGCTATGGAGGGTGGTGAAGAATAATAGTTAGATTCTTGGTTAATGAGCTGGTGATATCGGACCTCGACCTGTTTTAACTGCCTCTAATTTTTTTTAAGGATATAGGGCCCACAGGTGAAGGGTAAATAAGGGTAGCAGGGAGAGAGAAACTTTTTGAAGAAGTCAGATCCATGAGCTCACTGTTCCTCCCCTCAGAGAACATTCTCTGTAAGTAACAATAAAATCTTTAAAGTCTTTAGAATTCATTCTAGGTTAGTCTAGTGGTTTTGTATTTGAAAATTTAAAACTCTAAATTTATTTAGCCACTAAACACAGCTTAATAGCATATAAGCACCAAATAGTACAATGAAGAAAGCACTTTTGTAGATGTTATGCAATTTGAGCTTCAAAATGAATTTTTTTTTTTTTTAGAACAGAAAGAAAATAGTACTCAGATAATTCAATATGGCTACGCATTTAAGTTTTCTTTCGTTTTCTATTTTACTATACCTCAGATAGATTAAAGAAACCTTTTCTAAAAAACCGAAATAAGACAATTAGGCAAATCCTTTGCTTTAGCAGGTGTAGCATAAATCATATATACACATGCACAGAAAACATCACTGTGGAAAATACGTTTCCTTGCTGGTGTTACTACTTGGGAGTCCTGAGTTCTTACAGAGGACTTTTTTTTCTATTGATTCCTGGTTTTTATTTATTTGGTGATGTCATGGAAATAAACTTTGTGCTGGTTTCAGTTTGAACAGCATGAGGGTACCTGGTTCAGTTTAGGTGACTGTGGAAGGGACAGCAAAGAAGCACTTTGATGACGCATGTCTTGTTGTTCAGTGACAATCTAGTCAAGATTCTGCAGAGGGCTAACAAAAACTGCGAACAAGACTAAAATTTGCAACATAAGGATCCTTCATAAAGACGAGCACAGCTCACCAAATATTAACACATTGAATTAAAACCTATTCCTCATGGTCTATAACTCTCACTATTTCATTTTTTGGGTCTTCAGTTAAATTCCAGAAATTTCCAAAATCAACAAACCAAGATGATGTAATGAAAAGATGTCTCGTTCATAATGAAGCTTATAAATACTACTGTAAAAATGTAAGACGGAATACTATAAAGGAAAATTAATTTGCAAAAATAAGATGACCCTGCTATTTATAGTATTTGGACATTATTTTTTTATAACCGAGAGGGGCGGCTGGCTCACGCCTGTAATCATAGCACTCTGGGAGGACAAGGTGGGTCCATGGCCTGAGCTCAGGAGTTCAAGATCAGTCTGAGTAAGAGTAAGACCCCCTGTCTTTACTAAAAATAGAAAAACCAGCCAGGCACGTTGGGGGGGCACCTGTAGTCCCCGCTACTCTGCAGGCAGAGGCAGGAGGAGCACTTGAGCCCAAGAATTTGAGGTTGCTGTGAGCTGTGATGCCACGGCAGACACTACCTGGGATGACAGAGTGAGACTGTTTCAAAAATACACACACACACACACACACACACACACACACACACACACACACACAAACAGAGAGGGGCTATAGAAAAATTGCAAAGAGAATAATTATGGAGTTGAGAACCCTTTCACTATCAACAGTCACATAATTTTTCCAGGCAAGATGCAGTATTGACTATCCGAAAAAAAAAAAAAAAATTGTTCACCACCATGCGACTCTAAGTACAAAAATATTTCTACCAAGTTGGACCCTGTCATGGAATAGACATAATTGAAAAAAAGTTTTTATAAGAAACTACAAGAAAAGTATTAGGATAGCATTTATACTATTTTTTTTTAGCAGTATGGACTTGGATAAGTATAGTTATTTCAGAAATGTAGATTTTCTTTTCTTTCCTTTATTATTATTATTTTTTGCTTAATCAATAACTTTTAATTGCTTTTATCTGAAAAACCCTCACATAAAATTGGTGTTTGGGTTGGCTTTCAGTAGCTGGCTCCTGAGGTCTGAGGAAGCTTGCCTTCTTTGGAGCTACAGCATCTTTCTTTGGGGCAAGGGACATTTCGGGGGCAGTTTCATCTTTTCTTTTGAACTTCACCCTTGAGCTTCTTCTTGTCGGGTGGACCGTCCTGCATAGCAGCCTGACCTTTCTCACACATCTCCTCCAACACCCTGGAGCCAGTTGCTCCTTACTTTCGGAAAGAACTGTTTCTTGTAAGCGTCTTCACCTTCCATTACAAAGCACTTAGGGTCTGCAGAATTCCGGCCCATTTGCTTCCCATGTATTTCAGCATTAAATTCCTGCTTTCAGAACCATAACCAAGGCACTGTTTGGCACTGTGAGGAATCGAAAAGCCTCCATCCACAGCTCCCTTCAGGGCCCCCAACCTTTATTGCTGGTGGTCGTTCTGACAAGGCCTGTTCCATCCGAAAAGCATGGAACAGCACCTGCTGGGCCATCCATGCTTTCCATGTTGTGTCCATGTCCTGTTACCTCCACTTGGCCTTCATAGATCCCACCCCTGCCAGCCCTACTGAGAATCCCTTGGGCCAGCGCCAGGCCAGTGCAATATGCTTTGGGGTGATTTATCAATCAATGCCCAACCTGCACAGCAGACTTGGTAGGTCGTGCGCCCCACTGTGCAGACTATCATATCACCTCTACCCGGGCACAGGCAATCAGACAAATGATGTCTCTGTTAGTTACTTGCGTTTCCCACTATGTGAATGGAATTGATAACAATAATGATTTTATGGACTTGTCACAAGGATTCAGGACGCTTGTATTTGCAGGTGGTATATGGCCCAGGATATATTGACTTATATCTTCACACACATATGTTCATACGTGCATAGAATTCTCCATGTAAACTTTATCCCCTCAACCCTGGCAAAATATTGGCCTAAGATTTTTCCACATTCAAATGCCTTTTGATATTTTTTATTTATTAATCTCTTAAAATATTTGCTTAATATAAGTGTCTGCTAGTACAGGTTTAGAACCCCCATATTTCTGTACAAATATCAACAACAGTGTTAGTTTCAAACAACTTTTACTTTTGGTAGTTAAATATTTTACCTATTTTTTTTAAAAGTTAATTTATCTTGCCATGTATTAATTTACTCTTGCATCTTTATTTCTTCAACATTTAATTTCTTATATTTTCTATGCAGCAAGTAAAATCTTTAAAGAAATCTTTTTTAAAATAATTTATCATTTTCAAAAGGTGCTTTCATTTGTTAGAATTACAGAACAATTTCAAAATGAGACTATCATTATAAAAAAAATCAGTGGAGTTTTTAAGTTCTAAACACTATCTTGTAAGTTAATTTTCATCAAAATCAAATAGGTGATGAAAAAATTAAAGAATATACACGGTATATTTATGCACATTTTGTTGTACTCAGAGAATTTTTTTTTTTTTATTTTATGTTGGATATATATAACTGTATAGGTCATTAAAAATAGGGATGGATACATTATAATCCCAACAAGCTTAAATACTATTATATTCACTTACAATTTCAGGAAGTCTTCATAATTGAGTTGAATATATTAAAATCATCAGTTTTTAGTCATAGTAATATGAATACAACTATGTACATATGTTTGAGTTTCTCCTACAATTCATTGCTTATAGTGTATACTAGATAAATGTGGCAACTGTATATATGGGAAGGACAAATTTAGAATTTCTGTTTACTTACCGTTCTCTCTGCTCTGCTGCAATATAGTCAAGTTTAGAAAAAGCTGTGTGCATAGACAACAGGAGATTTCATGAAAAGAGTCAGCCTAAGCACAGAAGAGGGCCCAGTACAGGCATTAAATCAAAATCAGGCATTGAATGAATAAAGGAACTTCAACTTCAAAACAACTTGAATCGTATTTCAAGTTGGATATGCACAAAATAGTATGCGATAAGGGAGGACATTGATACTAGAATTATTTCATCTACCTAGAATGAGTAAACACAATGTGCACTGGAAAAACATAAATTCGATGTGCAAATGTTTGGTGATTAAATTTTTTGTTATTCTTATAATAAAAACAAACCAATGGAATGATATTAACTATATATATATACACTTTAAATTTACTTTACACATATATCCAAGGGACAAATTATCAACGTTTTAGATCCAAATACTTGTTGTGAACCAAGCATGGTAGCCTTTTCTTTAACACTGTGATAATTATCGATATTGTGTAATTATTTTATTGACGTTCAAAAAATTTAAGAAAATGAAATAAAAAATTAAACATTGCATAACAATTTTATTAAAAATGGATATTTAAATGATGCAGGTATGTAATTAAACTGTAATTTAAAAGATTTTCTGCAATTATTAAAGTGCTTGTAGTTACATAATGACATAATTACTATTCTACACCCTAGAAGTATTATTTTTAAAATAGTTTCTAACTCAGCCACCTGCCCAGTTGGCCAGATTAGCTGTGGAAACTTCTATGATACTATGTATCATTCTCAATGAGTACTAGAAAGAAATACCAAACACAGTGAATTCTTTCCTAGTCAAATTTATTTATTTATGACTAATATTAGCAGATAACCAAACAATCAAATGGGATCTGCCGAGCTAGAAGATAAGAGGTATAAGTGGAGAAAGTTCTAAACATCTGTCATAAGAGGGTAATTACTAGTCATTTTACTGTCTTGTGTAAAAAGATTGGGGAAAAAGAAATCATTTAAGGACAAAATTAAATGTTTAATATGGTCAATGGATACCATATGCTATACTTATATTTCTGCAAGAAGAAAACTAGGTAACTCTTATTCAATGAAAATATATATTTAAATGGGAGATAAATAATAACCTAATCCTATTAAATTGAATTCAAAAAGCTTTTAAATTCTTTTATATAAGCAATAACTCTACTTTCATTTGAAAAAACCTAATCGGAATTGAAATATGTATAGTTGGTTTTGACTTGTATCTCTGTACATATTTTATAACATTCTGATCTTTTTTTTATCATAATTTGTATTTAGTCCAGAAGATATTTTTGCTCATTAATTTGATTTTTAATGTTTTTCTTCATATCATGTTCTGTTTGTTACTAAATTCTTTTTCTTTTAAGTTGCTTTGTAGAATTGTCATGACTCTCACTGATCATCCTTCAGATCTTCGCCTGATCTTCGCCTGATCTTCTGTGTCCCCAAGGAGAACGCTGGCTTTTCTCAGTAAGTCAGATGCCCTGGCTCAACTGATTCTGTACCAAGTCTGCATTTCATAATGGTTATAAAAGTTGCAGTTATATGTTGATCTGTGATATATTTTTAAAAATTAGGTTTTTAAACTAAATTTTAAGTTCTATGAGAGCAGAAGCTATGTCTGGCTTTCTTTTCTTTTTTTTTCTTTCTTTCTTTCTTTTTTTTTTTTTTGGTTGCAGTTTGGCTGGGGCCAGGTTCAAACCCACCACCCTCCGAATATGGGGCCAGCACCCTACTCACTGAGCCAAAGGCATCGCCCTGTCTGGTTTTCTATACAACTGTTTTTTTTCCTGTGAAGCAGACACACAACAGATACAGAAGTTCACATTTGTTAAAAGGATTAATAAACTGTACTAAGCTACCATTTTGGTTGGAAGGCAGGAGGTGCTAATTTCAATTCTATAACAAATTATAAGAAATAAAAGTGAATAAATATTTTAAGAATAAGGGAATCAGGTGATATTTTGCTCAAGCTTTTCAAGCACTGTGTGTTAGCACTATTATGATTTTATCAGGAACATTGTGGCTAGAATCAAGTGATCTGACGGTATAAAGCGAAAGCAGTTCATGTTAATATATTCCATCATCTAAATAGAGAGGATTTAAATAAGTAAAGTGAATTCACAAATATCTCTGTAAAGCAGATTAAACTATATCTTAATTCATGGATTGCCTTTTATCCTTACAATATTATTATTATTTATATTTTTTGCAGTTTTGGCCTGGGCTGGGCTTGAAACTACCACCCCGGTATATGGGGCTGACACCCTACCCCACTGAGCCACAGGCACCGCCCTATCCTTACATTATTTTTAGTTCATTGTTTTTTGCCCAGTTTTCAAATTCCAACTAGTGTAGAAGGACATGCATTTTTTAAAATCTGTTCATTGTTTTCGCAGAACATTCATGTTTTTATTAGCATATTAAAATTAGAAATAATTTTAGTGCTTATAAGATAGTCAGATATTCCTATTAACTTTCAGAAAAAGTAAGGAATGGGTAAAACATTTTGATAGACAAGAAGTAGACTTTCAGCTGTGACTTAGTTTCCTAATAAAAAGTAGAAATTTCTTTTTACATATATATATGGAGTAAAAATAAAATTCTACAATTATTTTTTATTTATTTATTTTTGTGTGTGTGTGGTTTTTGGCTGGTACTGGGTTTGAACCCTCCACCTCCGGCATATGGGGCTGGCGTCCTACCCCTTTGAGCCACAGGCACCGCCCTATAAAAAAAACTTTAAAAACTTGGTCTTTACCCTACTCATTCTCATATAAAATAAAGCAAGAGGTAAAGATTTAAAAAATAGACAAGATTTCTGAAAAGGTAAATTAATGTTATTAATCATTTAAATCATTTGTTGAACTATAAATGCTATATTAACTTTTGTATTTTAATGGATGAAGTTATCTGTCCCTGATCTTTTTTCAGGAAAACCCTTGAGGAATACATGTGCTATTTGATTTTGCAACTTTGTTTTCTTCAGCTTTTAGGCCAGATTTGCAACCTTCATCTTTTGGATTTACCAATGGAACAGATTCATAAGTGTTATGTTTAAAATGTCTTGATTCAGAAATTTGGAGATACAATGAGGGAATAAATATTTGACATGTTTCTGCCTATGATTTTCCGTATCTGCTCACAAGAAGAATTCAGCAAATGGGCCACTCTGTTGTCATTTTATCACATGTCAGGCACAAAAAAAAAAAAAAGAGAGAGAGAGAGGGAGTGCTGAAGAATATTGCAGATCACAGCAGGTCTCAACTATGAAAATCTAAAAGAAGTATAAACTGTGAAAATATCTGCAGCTTCTGAAGTGTGCTGTTAAATGAAGTGGTAATGGAGATGTTGAGAAAAGGACGGACACAGGTGGCAGAGGATGGGCACAGGTGGCAGAGGATGGACACAGGTGGCAGAACTTTGTGGAGGGCGTCAGCAGAGTCTGTGGTGTCCATCGGGGTGAGAGAGCCCGGCTCCTGCGTCAGCTTCATTTTTTTATAAAACAGCTTTATCCCAGAACCATCAGTGAATTAAACGTTAACATCCAACAGCATTGAGTAAAAAAATAACAGTTTTGTGGATCTCGGAAAGCTGCCCAGTGGCGAAAGCTTTTTTCTTGTAACTCAATAACGCTGGGGGATGAGTGTCAGGAATGAGCACAAAACATACTGCACCCTGGCGAGGTGTCAGGCACGGGGATGGGCCTTGACATAGCCGACTCCTTGCTCTAAAGTTTTCCCCAGTCTGTTTGGGGAACCAGCCAGTTACAAACCTTATGCCCACTTATTAGAAATACAGTGGAAGGTAATTTCACATAAAGTCAAAGGCACCTAGAATAAGGGACCTTAATCAGCTTGAAGGCAAGAGAATATTTTTATTATTATTATTATTAAATTATAGCTGCGTACATTGATATGATCATGGGGCATCATACACTAGCTTCATAGACCATTTGACAGATTTTTATCCCAATAGGAGAGAATAATTTTTGAAACATTATGTATTGTTGTAGGAAAAGAAGGCAAAAAACATTGTATGCAAAGCTGCAGAGGGTAGAAATGTGAAAGTAAGTATTTAAATAAATATAAGTGATTGGAAGTAATGAGGTTGAAAATGGATGGATGGATGGATAGATAGATAGTTAGACAGTATGGATGGATGGATAGATAGATAGATAGATAGATAGATAGATAGATAGATAGATAGATAGATAGAATAGATGGACGGATTGATGGATGGATGGATGGATGGATGGATGGATGGATGGATGGATGGATGGATGGATAGATAGATAGTATGTATGTATAGATAGATAGATAGTATGGATGGATGGATGGATGGATGGATGGATGGATAGATAGATAGATAGATAGATAGATAGATAGATAGATGGATAGATAGATAGACAGATAGTATAGATGGATGGATGGATGGATGGACGGACGGACGGACGGACGGACGGACGGACGGACAGATAGATAGATAGATAGATAGATAGATAGATAGATAGATAGATAGATGGATAGATAGATAGACAGATAGTATAGATGGATGGATGGATGGATGGACGGATGGATGGATGGATGGATGGATAGATAGATAGATGGATGGATAGGGGACCAGCAGAAGATTTATGTAGAAATACAAATTCAGGCAGAGTTTACATTGCAAGTGGCAGACTGATATCCTTCTAAGAAGTCTGGAATTTATTCCCAAGGTGAGAGGTGGCCACTAATGGAATTCTGATGGGGAGATTGTAGTAGATACGTGTTTGGATAGATCATCTGGCCATAGTTGAGAGGCACAGTAGACAGGGAAGGGCCCTGTGGAGAAACTCAGGAAGCTACTGCATTAAGCATGGTAAGTCAAGAAAAATAAACTGGGAATGGACATAAATTAAAAGACAGAATTGTCCTTCAGAGAATAATTACATGCCTCTGTAACTGATTCAAGATCAATATAATTAAAACACGAGAAAGCATGTAAATAGTAATACTAACAGAGGCTCAGTGCTTCACATACACTTTCGAATTGTCTTTTTCAATTCTTAAAATATAGGGAAGATCATTATTGTTACATTCTATTAATAATTTTGAAAACGGGGAAACAGTCTTCACCTAACTCCCCATAGCTTCCGATCACCAAGTCGTGGTGGGAGGCTTAAATTCAGATACTGATTTCAAGTAACAGCTTTCTCACACTTCTAGCATACTGGAAATTTTCCACAGAGTCAGCATCAACTAGGAGGTTTGGAAAATATGTTCAGAACAAGTTACATGACACAGTTTTCACGGAATATTCAGTGCCGATGCTTATTCAGCCCTCTTACGCAATTCGATTTCACTTGATTCAGAGGATGTGTTTTTCATATGCAGTAATTACTTGGTATCCTTGGGTGATTGGTTCCAGGACTCCCCACAGATACCAAAATCTATGCTGCTCAAGTTTTATATACAGAATGTTGCAGTATTTGCATGTAATCTGTTTATACCCCCCTGTACACTTTAAATTTAATCTACGGATTACTTACGATATCTAATACCATGTAGATGTTGTATAAATAGTTCTTGTACTGTATTATTTAGGGGGAAAATGACAGGAAAAAAAGTAAGTCTGTACATGTTCAGTACTAATGTTCCTTTTTCAGGATTTTTTTTTTTATTTTTATTTTTTTGAGACATGTTTTTTGCCTATTGCCCAGGCTAACGTGTAGTTGTGTCATCATAGCATACTGCAACCTCAAACTTCTGGGCTCAAGTGATTTTCCTCCCTCAGCCTCCTGATTAGCTGGGACTACAGGTGCACGTCACCATGTCCTGCTAATTTTCTTTCCTTCCTTCCTTCCTTCTTTCCTTCCTTCCTTCCTTCCTTCCTTCCTTCCTTCCTTCCTGCTTTCTTTCTCCCTTTCCTTCCCTTCCCTTCCCCTCCCTTCCCTTTCTTCCTTCTTTCCTTTCTTTTATTTTCTTTTATCTTTTTATTTGTAGAGAGGGGTCTTGCTATGTTGTCCAGGCTGGTCTCAAACTCCTGAACTCAAGTTATCCTCTTGCCTCTGCTTCCCAGGGTGGTAGATTGCAAGTGTGAGCCACTGCACCCAGACTTGGACTTCCACAAACATTTTCAGCCCATGGTTGAATCTACTACGGAATCCTTGTCAATGGAGGGCCAACTCTTATTTCCTATGTACAACCTACTGTGCTGATTCCCAAATATATAGAAACGGGTAAGACTCATTCGCTTTCTAAGACAGAAGCAAGCTTTACTCTTTGAATTTTCAAAACTGATTCATATTCATTTAATGAGATCATTGAAAAGTTCATGTTAAATAAAAACCAGAGTCTTTAAATTCATAAAATCTAAAACATTTAAATAATAACAGTCCAATATTACTGAGTATATAGAATAAATTTGAGACTCATTAGGACATGTTAGAAATAACCATTAAGCTATATTTTTAAATAAATAGATGTTATGTGGTCTGCTTGCTTAATATAAGGCATTTCTAGCCTCATCCACATTCTCACTTCTACCCTTCCATTTATTTAAAATTCTATGTACTAGAGAAGAAAAGAAATTTTAGAAAATCCCCTGTGGACGGGCCTACATGGTTTTTCACCCTACCTTCTTCCCCTGCTACCCTTATTTACCCTTCATCTTTGGGCCCTGTATCCTTAAAAAAGGTTAGAGGCAGTTAAATCAGGTCGAGGTCCAATATCACTGGCTCATTAACCAAGAATCTAACTATTATTCTTCACCGCCCTCCATAGCACCAATGACGGGTAAGATTCCCAAAGTGGGGACAACCTAAGACAGGAT